>JACXGM010001995.1:19956-50165 GCA_016801145.1 Umbra pygmaea | reverse complement strand
CCGCCACTGTGACATATCTACCCCCGCCACTATGACATATGTCTACCCCCCCCCCCCACTATGACATACAGTGCCTTGCGAAAGTATTCGGCCCCTTTGAACTTATCAACCTTTTGCCACATTTCAGGCTTCAAACATAAAGATATGAAATATGTAATTTTTTGTGAAGAATCAACAACAAGTGGGACACAATCATGAAGTGGAATGAAATTTATTGGATATTTCAAACTTTTTTAACAAATAAAAAACAGAAAAATTGGGCGTGCAAAATTATTCAGCCCCCTTAAGTTAATACTTTGTAGCGCCACCTTTTGCTGTGCTTACAGCTGTAAGTCGCTTGGGGTATGTCTCTATCAGTTTTGCTCGTCGAGAGACTAACATTTTTGCCCATTCCTTCTTGCAAAACAGCTCGAGCTCAGTGAGGTTGGATGAAGAGCGTTTGTGAACAGCAGTTTTCAGTTCTTTCCACAGATCCTTGATTGGATTCAGGTCTGGACTTTGACTTGGCCATTTTAACACCAGGATATATTTATTTGTGAACCATTCCATTGTAGATTTTGCTTTATGTTTTGGATCATTGTCTTGTTGGAAGACAAATCTCCGTCCCAGTCTCAGGTCTTTTGCAGACTCTTCTTCCAGAATGGTCCTGTATTTGGCTCCATCAATCTTCCCATCAATTTTAGCCATCTTCCCTGTCCCTGCTCAAGAGAAGCAGGCCCAAACCATGATGCTGCCACCACCATGTTTGACAGTGGGGATGGTGTGTTCAGGGTGATGAGCTTTTGGTTTCATCTGACCAGTGCACCTTCTTCCACATGTTTGGTGTGTCTTCCACGTGGCTTGTGGCAAACTTTAAACAACACTTTTTATGGATATCTTTCAGAAATGGCTTTCTTTTTGCCTCACTTCCATAAAGGCCTGATTTGTGCAGTATACGACTGATTGTTGTCCTATGGACAGACTCGCCCACCTCAGCTGTAGATCTCTGCTGTTCATCCAGAGTGATCATGGGCCTCTTGGCTGCATCTCTGATCAGTCTTCTCCTTGTATGAGCTGAAAGTTCAGAGGGACGGCCGGGTCTTGGTAGATTTGCAGTGGGCTGATACTCCTTCCATTTCAATATTATCGCTTGCACAGTGCTCCTTGAAATGTTTATAGCTTGGGAAATCTTTCTGTATCCAAATCCGGCTTTAAACTTCTCCACAACAGTATCTCGGACCTGCCTGGTGTGTTCCTTGTTCTTCATGATTCTCTCTGTGCTTTCAACGGACCTCTGAGACTATCACAGAGCAGGTGCATTTATACGGAGACTTGATTACACACAGGTGGATTCTATTTATCATCAGTCATTTAGGTCAACATTGGATCATTCAGAGATCCTCACTGAATTTCTGGAGAGAGTTTGCTGCACTGAAAGTAAAGGGGCTGAATAATTTTGCTCCCCCAATTTGTCAGTTTTTTTTTGTTAAAAAAGTTTGAAATATCCAATAAATTTTGTTTCACTTCATGATTGTGTCCCACTTGTTGTTGCTTCTTTTTATATCATTGTTTGCAGCCTGAAATGTGACAAAAGGTTGAAATGTTCAAGGGGGACGAATACTTTCGCAAGGTACTGTATCTACCCTCCACTATGACATAGCTACCCCCGCACTACGGCATATATCTACCCCCCCCCCCACACTACGGCATATATCTACCCCACCCCACTACAGGATATATCTACCCCCCCCTTAAAATGGCAGACATCTTGCTGGTGGTGTCTTTTTTTTACCCACCCAACTCTCCTAAGCTTAAAGCAAGCTTTTGGTTTTTTAATTTGCTATTCTTTTCTATTTTCCCTAGTTCATAATACCATGGGGGGGGGGGGGGGGTTTAAATGATCTGGTAAAGTCTGTGAAATGTATCCCTTTAGAAGAACAATTGGAAATGAAAGATGGGGATGATATGGAAGAGTTCCACTGGTGTTAGGCCAGTGTTTGAGTTGTAAAAGGTTTGCAGTAACTACAGCGACTAACTTCTGGAGTTTGGCCTTGTGTGCTGATTGTTTTGGGTATAAGGTAGAATGTGTTGTCTCATTGTCCCTGAGCACGGTGTGACCTGTAGCTGTGTTTGCTGAGGCCATTTGCATTCATTAGTGTCAGACAAGAAGGGCCTTCCGTCAGCAGCTTAACCCCTTGAGCCCCGCTCATTTGCATGCTTTTGTCAGCCAATAATGAATTTGTCTGCAACACTGACTGACTGAGTGTAATGGAAATGCAGAGATTGGGCTGCCGCTAACAGTCTTACTTCCTTTCTGTTTTGTATTTTTGTTTTCCCTGTCTACCCCGCTCCCCCACCCCAATTCCTCTCTCTCTGCTTTTCTTTTTAATTTCCCTCCTCTTTTTCTTTCTTCCTTCTGTTAACTATTTTTTGTTTTTGCACGATTCTTTGTTTTCTTTAGCTTGAAATGGCGATTGAAAACCTCCAAAAGTCTGAAGGGATTGCAACTCACAAAAGCAGCCTGCTCAACAGCCATGTAAGTCAACTAGGACCTTTGTTTAAACAGGACCATTAAGGCCTTGTATTCCTGATCACTCACTAGCCTCCCTGCGCTGTGGCCCAAAACACCTCTCTGTTTGACCACAAATGGATCCTGCATCTGCTGCCACTTGTTGATTAGATCACATTCTGCTAGCTGAGCTTGGCCACGTCCTGACAGAAGCTATGCATGTGTTTAACCTGTTGCATTTCCACAGTCTCAACTCTAATTTCTACTGTCAGGGCGGTCCGATGCACACACACAGTACACACATACGAACACGCACACAAACGAAGACACACGCCTCCTGTTGGTCATCAGTGACATGTTGTGTAATGTGAGCCGGCGTGTTGGCGCCACACGTCTCCATAATAACCCAGTGAGACAATAATGAGATGCACTTGTACTTGACTCCATTTCTCCACAAGAGCTGCCATTCAAAGCAGCTGTTTTGATTGGTCGTTAGAGGGTTCTTCTACTTCAGAGTCTAGATGTTATTCAGCGGATCCGACAGTCATGTTATTTTCATCAGGTCATTTCATGCTCTGCTCTCTGGCTCTGGCCACTTTCTTCATTCAGATATGTATTTATACACACAACTGGTGTTTATATTTCAGGGGCAATCAGCTGCCTTTCACCATCCACACACGGCTGCATCCTAGCATCCAGTCTGTCTGTAGAACAATAGAGGACATGAATGATGTACTCATCTGATGAGGCAGGCAATTATCACCTGACAAGCAGATATTCCATCTCTCTGTTTTAAGCCGGATATGAAATTGAATTTGATATTCTTTCAGCTCACTAACAGGGGCCAATAAAATGCTCTCCTGGTTGGGCAGAAGGCTGCCAGGTTAAGGTTGTGTATCATCCTGCGGTATTCACAGGTGGGTTTGTGACTGATGGTGTGTGTGTGTGTGTGTTTAGCTGCAGTGGCTGCTAGATAACTATGAGACGGCAGAGGGGGTGAGTCTGCCCAGGAGCTCTCTGTACAACCACTACCTACGCCACTGTCAGGAACAGAAGCTGGACCCGGTAAACGCCGCCTCCTTTGGGAAACTTATCCGCTCAGTATTTATGGGCCTCAGGACACGTCGCCTTGGGACTAGGTATGATGAAGATGAATGTGACTCTATTTTCCTGGTTGTAGAAAATGTCAAATGTTTTAGAACACCCAGGAATTGTCACGTTTTGATAGAAATTGATACAGTCATTCATCAAGGTTGCATTACAGTGATAAGAAATGATTATCAAAACATGATTAGCTCTCGATGAGCTATAGGTACATCTAAAATATTTGAATATCCAGAAAAAGTTCATTTCTCTCAGTAATTTTATTTAAAAAGTTATCTTCATATATTCTATATTCATTACACATAACGTATTTCAAGCATTTTTTGTTTCACTCTAGATTATTATGACTCATGGAAAATAATTTATAATACAGAAATGTAAAATTTACTTTCATCTGAAAAAGCTTTCCCCTTCCTGTCAACATTTGCATGAATATGCTTTGATACAGCACTCTGCAAACAGCCAGCCCTTTCAGCAAAGACCTTCTGTGTCTTACCCTCCTCGTGGAGGTTATCACAGAGCGTCTTCTGGACAACTGTCAAGTCAGCAGTCTTCAGCATGATTGTGGTTGTGTGTACTGAACCAGACTGACTGATTAAAGACTCAGGAAACTTTTCTCAGGTCCACATTTCTGTATTATAAACTCTTTATTTTAATATTTCTAGGTAATGGATTTTTTAAATTCTATTAGCTATAAGCCATAATCATTAAGACTGAACAAAAAAGGCTTTTAATATGTCACCTTATGTGTAATGAATCTAGAATATATGAATGTGTCTCTTTTTGTATTAAATTACAGAAAGAACTTTCCCAAGATATTCTCATTTTTTTAGATGCACTTGTGAAGATTTCATCATCAGGGACACTGAATTAATGGCTGCTGAAAAAACAGCTTTGCCGTATGTGAATAAGTAATTATAAATCAGTAATTTCCAAAAGTGATAGATATTTGCAACATTATTAATGTCTTGGATATACACTCACTGGCCACTTCATTAGGTACAACTTGCTAGTACTGGGTTGGAACCTCTTTTGCCTTCAGAATTGCTTTACTTCTTAATGGCATAGATTCAACAAGTTCTGAAAACATTCCTCTGAGATTTTGGTCCATATTGACATCATTTCATCAGATTTGTCAGCTGTAGATCTATGGTGCCAATCTCCCATGCACATTTGGATTGAGATCTGGTTACTGTTAAGGCCATTGGACTACAGTGAACTCATTGTTATGGTCAAGAAACCAGTTTGAGATGTGAGCTTTGTGACATGGTGCGTTATCCTGCTGGAAGGAGCCTTTGGAAGATGGGTACACTGTGGTCATAAAGGGATGGACGTGGTCAGCAATAATACTCAGGTAGAATGTGGCATTTAAACAATGCTCACTAAGGAGCCCAGAATATAACACCACCACCACCAGCCTGAACCGTTGATACATGTTGTTTAGGTCAAATTCTGACCCTACCATCTGAATGTTGCAGCAGACATCCAGACTCATCAGACCAGGCAACATTCTTCCAATATTCTATTGTCCAATTTTGGTGGGCTCATGCAAATTGTATCCTCAGTTTCTGGTTCTTAGCTGACAGGATTTGCACCCAAAGTGGTTTTTTGCTGCTGTAGCCCATCTGCTTCAATGTTTGACATTTTGTGCATTCAGAGATGCTCTTCTGCATACCTTTCAGGTATCAGTATTTGGTATCGATTCTCAATCCCAAAAATCTATATTTTGTTAGTATATTTTTTAGTAAGCAAAACAGTCAAAAGATTGCCAGAAAATTAAAATATAGGCATATTTGTCTAGAACACATTCATCCTTCAATATTGTAATGACAAAGTATTTTGTTTACATTTCTTTAAAGCACAACACTGTGCGTCCAGAGTAATTAGAATGACTTTATTGTCCACCCAGCACTTCTCCAGTGTTAATGTGTCATGTTCCTGTTTGTTTCAGGGGCAACTCCAAGTACCACTACTACGGCATCCGTCTGAAGCCAGACTCTCCTCTGAACAGACTCCAGGAAGACTCTCAGTACATGGCCATGAGGCAGCAGCCTGTGCACCAGAAACAGAGGTGGGACAGCACACATCTTTCACTTCTTCATTTGGCCAGAGCTCCAATCAAACCCCTTTCATTTTTTTAAACATTTCTCTTAATGTACTCTGATTTTGCCTAAATTACTTGTTGAGAATGGAACTAGAGGCCTCTGCCTCATTTTAGATAATCAGACTCCTTGATAAAGATGAGCGTAGCTAAGAGTGTATAAAGAAGAGCTAAATTTAATCCTTAAAACAAGATTTCTGAGCAGTGTATAAAAATATTAAGGGAACATGCAATCATCACAGTATAACATCAAGTCAATTAAACTTCAGGGACATTAAGTAATGGGCTACTGTGTGCATGTTTCTGAACAAACTGTTAGTAAAAGTCTCCATGATGGTGGCATGAGGGCCAGACATCCTCAAGTGGGACGTGTGCTCACAGCCTAGCACCTTGCAGGTTGATTGGCGTCCGCCAGAGAACACCAGAAATGGTAGGTCCACCATTGGCTCCCCGTTATCTTGACAGACGAGAGCAGGTTCACACTGAGCACATGTGACAGACATGACAGAGTCTTGAGACGCCGTGGTGAATGCTATGCTGCCTACAACATCATCCAGCATGAGCGGTTTGGTGGCGGGTCAGTGATGCGCTCCCAGTCGTTGTCGGGATTGCATACAGGCATGTGGGGCCATACACACTGTTGAGTCACATTATGAGTTGCTGTGATGAAACATGGGCAAGTTGGAACAGCCTGTGATTTAAATTGTTTACTGTGAGTTTGAATCCAGCCCACAATCAGTTGGTCATTTTGGTTTCCATTGACCATTGTTATGTCATTTTTGATCGTCAAAGTATTTTTACATTGAGACCTGATGTGTGTTTTAATTGTTCCCTTAATTTGTTTTTAGAAAGTGTATGTTTTGCTCATATAACTGGTCAGAGGAGGGGATTTAGGTAAACAAAATAAAATGGTATGTTGAATTCCTTTCTTAAATACCTTAACAGCATCTCCCTGCAAGGATAATGGAAATAAAACAAAATCAAATATGTGGAAAGATCCTTCATGGAGTAAAGGTACAAGACCCAACAGTGTGTTTCTGTCTGTTATTTTACAGTATAAAATGTTAGTATGCATTTGAAAACAGTCAGTATGTGTATTTATTGTATCCAGTTTGTTTTGCAGGTCCTCCTCTAGGTGCAGTTCATCTTAACCTGACATACCTTTACCGTTTGCCTTTCCACTGCTCATTCGTGCTTCATGTCCCTCCCAGACACCTTTTAGTTCTTCCCAGCCCCACCCAACATAGCTGTGCTGCCCTCTCCCCTCTCTGCAGGTTCAAGCCCCTCCAGAAGGTGGACGGCATGGGGGACAGCCTGTCAGGAGGCTCCCAGCACTCAGCTAGCACTCCTGAGCAGTCTGTGGCCGCTCAGAGCCAGCACCACCAGCAGTACATCAGTAAGGACTGCCATCCTAAATCAGAGCAGGGTTTCTGTCAGCTCCTAACAGGAAGACGGCCTGATACGTTGTTGCCACAACCACTAAATGACATTGCAAAATAAATGTTTGACACACCATTCAGTGGAAATACATTTAACCTGGCATGACCGTTTGTCTATACGTAGGTAATATTGCTTAATTTAGTGGAATTACAATGAGGCTTCCTGTATTTTGATTACTCAATGTCTTATCATACCACGCCTGCTTAAAGCCTGAGTGCTGCTCTATCTGGTCAATGCTAAATGCAATCAAGTGTTAAACCATTTTGATTGCCATAATTTAAAATTCCTGGCATTTTTATTTCCACAACTTGAATTTAACTGCATGTCGCCTTTGCCCTTGAAGTGCATAGGTGATGGTAGGCAGGCAATCATCATGAGACAGTAAGCTATGCATCTTAAAAAACATCCACATCGAAAACGTAATGTCATATTATGAAAAACAGCATCTGGTTTGACCTTTCCTTAAAAGTTGTAACAGTCACTAAAAACACCTTCTCAGCGCATTCGATGATTCTCAACTTGGCCACTGTAAATGTCAGGAAATGTATACAGTGGTGTCAATGCAACATTTATAAAACTACCAACTGGAGAATGAAATAGGACAAGTTAAGATCAGGAAGTAAACCGAACAACCTCCACTGAATTTAGCTGTCGTTTAGGAAATGTTGCTTTAGAAAAACGTATTACTGAATACTTTTCCAGACACTTGCAGTGGGTAAGTTGTGAATTACCGAACACGCTTGGGTGTTTTTATTGACTGTAGTGTCGGAATCATGACTGGCACAACAATATTGAGCTGTTTAGGGGTCTGGAGTGTTCCTTTATTAACAACTATAACAATACAAGACCTCCAGAACATGGCAGTGCAAATTGGCATAGCGTTGCCTGGGATTTGGGTTATATAAATCAGATTTTCTATCCTGCCACGTCGCTCTCCAGGGACTCCTTGTGTTCAGATTGCGCGCCTGTAAATTAAATCGCGGAAGTATAATCGGTGAACGTAATCATCCCGTGCATGATCCGACTAAAGGCTTCCGTGTTGGATGAGCATTGTGAAAAGAATCGTCGGCTGGGCGACATGTGGTTGGATGAACTATGTTTGCACCCCTCGCCATCCCACAGATCTTTCCCACGAGTTGCCGACAAGCAGGATTAGTGGGAATTGGGAAGGGAGGAAAATAAGGAAAAATAAAAGATAAAACAACATAAGTATACAATACAGGATAAAAAAAAAATATTTTCAATTCCCATAATTAAGAAACACAAACGCATTGCGAACAGAAAGTGATGCAAACCAAAGTGAGCCCATACATGTAAGACACAACTACGTCATACATGTAAGACACAACTACGTCATTGTTTCTCCAGATGTGAACCACAGCCTGCCCCCGTTCCCCACTCCTGACCTGGGCACCCAGCCCCTCCCAGAACGCATCAACATGAACGATGTGAAGAAGCTGCAGAGTCTGTACAGGGACCACTGTGAGGTAGGACCCCACGGCGCCACCTTGCTGAAACCACAACACACTGCAGCGCTCTGGGCCTCTGCAGCCAACAGGTGTCCCTGGGCCCACGGCTCTGTGATGGTTAAGCACATGATGTATGGGGGAAGTGACATTTCCGAGTTGATGCTTGAACACCTTAGTTACGGTTGAATGTGTCTGGGAAGAATGGCACAGCCTGTATGGGATACAGTAATGGGATGAAGTGTTTAATATACATTTTGGGTGACTTTCCAAGCTGTAGAGGGGGAAGAGAGACAGACAGAAAGGGGCCCTGAAAAGCTTAATTAAAGCAGCCAAGCTGTGGTTTATCGTATTATTCGTGGCCTCCCTGTGTCCAGCCACACCACACTCCTTTTGTTCCAAACGCCTTTCATCTCAGCGCAGCTTTTCAAGACATGCCAATTAACCTTTGAGCGCGCTGGGTGGACATCTTGGTGTCTTTGTGTTCTGCTCCCATGGGCCTTTGTGTTGCCTTGTCTGTGGACGGGCACATGGGCTCACGCTTTTGTCTGCCTGGTGCAGTTCTGTCACTCTCACACGTCTCTGTGTGTGTCTGTGCATTTTCATGTTTATGCTATTTTATTATTGTGAGCAAACAACAATCTGTTAACTTTATAACAAGAAGGATTAACTGTGGTAATTGAATTACAACACACAAAGGTAACATGGAGGTCCAACTTATTCCTCACCCTGCTCTCATTGGAAAACGTAAAGCTTGGCAATGCATTCATTACCTCTGCACACATCCATATTCATTGGCGTACATATTTGCATTTATTAATGTGAACGTCAGCATTAATATGAGCAACATGTCTTGCTACCTGCCACGCCACTACAGCCTGTTTGTTTATACAACTTTAATGAAAACACCAGAGTGGAAGTGATAAATCCCAGTCAAACATGAAGTGTATGTGTGTCGGGTCTTTATCCCCTTTTCTCTTAATGTTCAACCATGGTTTTTGAGGCATGCTGTTTTTCCTGTGTGCTGAAACTGGGGAGGTAAAACACTTGCTTTTTAGGGGCAGGGGAATTCTCCTTTTTGTTTTGGAGTTCAGTGTTTAAGCTGTTGCCAGGGGCAACGGTAAACATGGTTGCTATGGTAATCCTGGAGAGGAAGCAAAAACATATCATGTGACTGAAAGAAAGCCTATACTGCGCCTGCTGTAACTGGAGACAGGGAGCCACGTCCTGCCAGAGGAGAATCTCTGGACATGGTGTGAGTCCTGGTGAATAGACACAGTGTAGCACTGCACTAAAGGGCAAAACAAACAGCAGCTCTTAGTTGTATTAAAACCTACCGTAGGCTTTGTGCTATTAAAACCTACAGTAAGTTCTGTCCTGATAAAACTGACCATAAACTCTGTGGTATTAAAACCATCCATAAGCTTTGTGCTATTAAAACCTACCGTAAGCTCTGTCCTGTTAAAACTGACCATAAACTCTGTGGTATTAAAACCAACCATAGGGTCTATGCTATTAAAACCTACCGTAAGCTCTGTCCTGTTAAGACCGACCATAAACTCTGTGGTATTAAAACCAACCATAAGCTTTGTGCTATTAAAACCTACCGTAAGCTCTGTCCTGTTAAGACCGACCATAAACTCTGTGGTATTAAAACCAACCATAAGCTTTGTGCTATTAAAACCTACCGTAAGCTCTGTCCTGTTAAAACTGACCATAAACTCTGTGGTATTAAAACCATCCATAAGCTTTGTGCTATTAAAACCTACTGTAGGTTGTGTGCGAATAAAACCTGTAGGTTGTGTCCGAATAAAACCTACTGTCCCAAGTAAAAAAAAGTATATTTAAATTATACTTTCAAAATATACATACCAAAATAATATATTAGAAGTATATTTAGGTTAAATGAAATACATTTCAAGTACATTTAAATAAACTTTTTTTTACTTGGGGTAGGATGTGTGCGAATAAAACCTACTGTAGGATGTGTGCGAATAAAACCTACTGTAGGATGTGAGCTAGTAAAAGCCTACTGTAGGCTATGTGCTATTAAATCCTACCATAGGCTCTGTGCTTTTAAAACCTACTGTAGGCCTTGTCCTGTTAACCTACCGTATTCTATGTGCTATTAAAACCTACCATAAGCTCTGTGGTATTGAAACCCACCATAGGCTCTGTAATATTAAAACCTACCATAGGCTGTGTGCTATTAAAACCTACCGTAGGCTCTGATATTAAAACCTACTGTAGGCCTGTGTGCTATTAAAACCTACCGTAGGCTGTGTGCTATTAAAACCTACCATAGGCTGTGTGCTATTTAAGCCTACTATAGGCCTTGGGCTGTTTACCTGCAATAAGCTATGTGCTTCTAAAACCTACCATAGCCCTTCTGCTATTAAAACGTAGTGTGGGCTGTGTTATAAAATCCTACCTTAGGCTGTGTGCTATTAACACCTACCGTAGGTCTTGTGCTATTAAAAACTACCGTAGGCTCTGAGTGTGGTCCTTCCCTGGAATGCAAAATAAGTCATCTGAAACAATGTTTACTGATTGAAACAGTGAAGACCATGAAGTTCCTGTAAATTGGTTGTGTGTTTGTGTGTCTGTAGGCCTGTGGTGGGTATGTGCCAGCCTGGTGTGGAGAGGAGCTCTGAGTGTGTTTGTAAGTCTGTAGGTCTGTGGTGGGTATGTGCCAGCCTGGTGTGGAGAGGAGCTCTGAGTGTGTTTGTAAGTCTGTAGGTCTGTGGTGGGTATGTGCCAGCCTGGTGTGGAGAGGAGCTCTGAGTGTTGAAACATGCTGACAGGAATGAGGAACTCGTGTGGCTGGGGAGTGGATCCTAACATTTAGTTCACACCATAATCCATGTTATTACACATTACACTTCAATCCGTGGTAAATACCTCACTCAGATAATCTTTCCTCCTTCTGGTTTGGGATCAATAGCGCTGGAGGAAGGCAGCGTTTAGCTTGGCCTCAGCCCCTAAACATGACTCTTCAGTTCTGCAGCACACAAACCTTGTTGTCTGCCTGGTTGCCATGGCGCAGCTTTGTTTTGTCCTCCCCCCTCATCATACTCCTCCCCCTCCCCTAGGCTACTCTGGATGTGGTGATGAACCTTCAGTTCCACTACATAGAGAAGCTGTGGCAGACCTTCTGGTATTCAACAGCGCCATCTAGTGACGGAAACACCACCATCCCAAACAGGTGCGAATCTGAAACCTTGCATGCATACATAATTTATGAGTTGCTTAGTGACAGGCGCTTGTTAAAGGAATATTTGTGTCTTTGGAAACGTGTATGCCGTGTGTTTGTGCAGTGAAGAGGACATGGAGGGGGTGATCCCTAGGGAGAAGCTGATTGGTCTGTGCAAGTATGAGCCTGTCAAGCTGTGGATGAGGAGCTGTGACCACATCCTTTACCAGGCTCTGGTGGAGATCCTCATCCCTGATGTGCTGCGCCCAGTCCCCAGTTCGTACAACCGCCCGCACCAGCCCTACACATCACGACAGCACGCATCACTTTTAATAACTCAAAGTTAACGCTCCGTCACTTGTATTTACTCCAGATCTGTGTGTCATTGCAGGCACTCTCACTCAGGCCATCCGTAACTTTGCCAAGAGTCTGGAAGGCTGGCTGACCACCGCTATGAGTGACTTTCCCAGTGAGATAGTCCGCACCAAGGTAACGAACCCTCCCACACCCCGGTAATGTGTCAGGGGGTGGTGAAAACACATTGTGCATTACTGAGAGTGTCTCCTGTGCCATAAAGGCGGCGGTGGTGAGTGCCTTTGCCCAGACGTTGCGTCGCTACACCAGTCTGAACCACCTGGCCCAGGCGGCCCGCGCCGTCCTGCAGAACACCTCCCAGATCAACCAGATGCTCAGCGACCTCAACCGCGTCGACTTTGCCAACGTACAGGTAGGTCCGCGTTGGTAGTAACGCATCGACGCGTGATTGTGTGTCACTGCGTGTACCCATCCTCAGACCTGGTGTGTGTTTTCAGGAGCAGGCGTCGTGGGTGTGTCAGTGTGACGAGACCGTAGTCCAGCGGTTAGAGCAGGACTTCAAGGTGACCCTGCAGCAGCAGAGCTCCCTGGACCAATGGGCTGCCTGGCTGGACAACGTTGTCAACCAGGTGCTCAAGTCCCACGAGGGAAGTCCTAGCTTCCCCAAAGCCGCACGGCAGTTCCTGCTCAAATGGTCCTTCTACAGGTACGGACCCAATCGATTTTAGAGGGAAATTATTATGGAACACAAACATCTGTCAAGCCCCATGTAAAATATGCTGGAACAGTCTGCATGTACTTCTTTGCTTCATTTGACAAAATCTTTGAACCCCCGCTCCCCCACTCAAACATTCATTAAAAGTTAATTTACCTTGTTGGCTTTCGGTTGTAAGATAAATAGAAGTGCATTAGAGTTGCAAGTGTCGTAGGGAGATAAAATGCATTCTTGCAAACACAAACAGGCTAAATATGTCTTTTTTTAAGTACAGGTGGAAAAGAATGGGGTTCTCTTTTTCTCCACTGCTAAATATGCAATAACTGCACTGATTTGTAGCAGTAGCATGTGTAACGTTTGTCAGAAAGACTGTCCTTCCAACCAATAAGATGCCTTATATAGATTGAGCCAACAAGACCTCTGCAATCTAAAAAAATGAATGGCCTAGTGATACTTTTGTTTTTGCAGCGTTGTTGCTAGGTAACTTACTGTGATTGATGGGAGGGATTTGCCACGGGAATTAATTCGCATGAATTAAATAATGCCAAATAGGTAACTCATTGGTAACACTGCCAGGACCTGCTGTGGTCATACCCACCAAGGCCAACAGGAATGGGGGGTGTCTCAGGGTGATGTGCTGACGTTAATGAACCCACATGTGGCATAGTGTTATGGTTTAACATTGACGTATTGTATAATATATACTCTGGAACTTGCCCACATTTCTTTTCACTACTGCTATACAAGTATTTAGTGTCATTTTAAAACGTGCCAGCCGTGGTGGTGCTTACAGGGTGTGATGGTTTTGTTTGGGTGACGGGGGCAGAGCCCAGCTCCCTACGGCTCATCACAGTTTATTTTAAGGTTGAAACCGGAATGAACAGTGGGGACGGACAAATGCACCAAATCATTTTAACCCCCCCACACATCAGATCATACTGCCCCCCACAGAGATCCCCCCAGCCTTACACAACAGAAAACCTAAGGCAATTAAATGAAAAAAACACAGAGAACAGCACAGGACCAAAACATACACGCACAGAGGAAAAAATACTTTTCCTTATTGTTTTTTTAAGTAAACACCTGGAAAAATAACCTCGGCTAACATCCGCACACGATGAATCAGGCAGGGCTAATCTAATGTTATCTCTCTGTGATTTCCCCCCCATCGCAGCTCCATGGTAATCAGGGACCTGACTCTGCGTAGTGCTGCTAGCTTTGGCTCCTTCCACCTCATCAGGCTGCTTTATGATGAGTACATGTTCTACCTGGTGGAGCACCGTGTTGCCCAGGCAACCGGAGAAACACCCATTGCTGTCATGGGAGAGGTGAGTGGGTGGGCTTTCAGTTAACGGCTTCCTTCAGATACTCAGTGCAACTTGTACCAGACTCCGACGCGTAGATCTGAGTCATTACACACCAGCTGCTCTGGTCCGGTTACATCTAGTCAGTAATGTTTTAAATCTCTTTTAGCCCGTTAATAAAATGCATCTTTTCTCCTAAAACAGTTCAGTGACCTGAACTCCATGATGCTTATGGACAAAGGTATGTTAACACCCCCTGGCTTTATCAGTATATAGGGCTGTTTACACTATGTCTCCTGGTTTTACCAGTATGTATCAGTTTATTTTTTAACCATTAAATCCCTTCTGATTAGTCCAATTACCAAATTAGTGAAGAGATCAATGGTACCCCATAGGTAGCTGTTGTTAACCATGGTTGTCACTGTGCCAGACCATTCCTTCTCAGATGACATGAGCGACATGGGCAGTGACGAAGGCCGAGGGCCCAACGAGCCGGCCGTGAAAAGGGAGAGGATTGAGATCAACCACTCGCTGCAGGAGATCTGAAACCAGAGGAGGTCTAGGGGCTCCACGCCCACCCCCGCCCGCCCAGTCACCAACCCCAGGAGACCTGCTGCAGTGCTGGGTTTCCTGTCCTCCTAGCACACTGAAAGCTGAGTGTATATAGAGAAGAGCAGCCCCTGTAGTTAGGGTCTAAGTGGGCATCTATCCAGGGACAACGGAGCACTCACTGACGGGTGCTTGTTTGACCTGACAGGAGAATACTCTTCTCATTTGTCCTTTATTCTTTTGTTCCGTATTGCAACTGTGAATATGGATGATTTTGTGCAGTACCCATGTTGGATATGTGTATCTTTGTATGACTGCTGTGTGTTTGTGTGTGTGTGTTCCTTAACCTCTATTAGCTGTGCCATAGTGTCATTTCAGTGCCTTAGATGAGAACTCTTTAACCACCACTACTACAGATGTCTATCTCCTTTTCAGCTGTGCCTCTACTGCGGTATGAATGTATTGTTTCAGAATCTCAGACATCCTTAAGCACCTTTAAACCCGGAGGTGTAGGAGTATACTCTGTGCTGCCTCGGCTGCTACTGGCAGCACAACACGCATCGATGCAACCCACTAACCCAAAGGACTTGTCCCTCTCCCACCAGCGTAGCCATTATCCTGGCCCTGTCACGGAGCCTCATGCAGAAACAAGAGCCCCGTCTCATAGGTGATGTGAAGGCAGAGAGGGCATCACTTTAACACCCTGGCTGTACCACATGATTATTTACCTCATATTCTTCTATGCTGAGTTCTGATGAGGCAACTATAAAAGAGAGTAGCCACTGTACCCCGTCTCCTGCCCCCACGGTGACCTTCTCAATGTATATATTACTTTCATCCCTAATGTAACGATGTCATTTGTCAGCAACTCAAGTTTAGTGCACTCAGGGCTGGTGTAATTGGTCCCAGCCAAAACTGTGTTAATGCGTTTAAATGTCTGAAACGTTTGTGGGTGTTTGATCAGGAAGCCACACGATTGTTGGTATATATAACGATGTATCTTCTGGGTCAACTGGAGATGTCTGGCATCCATTTTGTGGAGCCCAATGTCTAGTTTTTTAAGGGATGTAAAATAGTATTTACTAAAAGGTGAGAGTGTCGGACCTCCAAAGCCAAACCCCTCAAAAGGGATCTTTAGTCGCTCTGAGTTGTAAGACTGTCCACCTCGTGTTACTGAAATGGACTCATTCGATCTTATTTGAAGATGGGCATTCAGAATCTCCTGGTCCATGTTCTAGTTTCTATTGCTTGACATATGAAAGTGCAAACAGCTTGAGGCGGTTGCTCTAAGATTATTAAATATTATATAGCTGTGCAATTGTACTGTAGGAGGCCTGAATGTGCAAAACCAACAAACTGTTAAACTTTGATATATATATAAATATATTTCTTAATATGATGTAGAAAACGTGTTTATTAATTGCCTTCGGTATCACTTGGTCTTTCCCTGTCATTTCTTTCCCAATACTGTATCGTTTGTGTTTTAAAGAGGGGTGTACTCCTTGCTTTGACCCTCCAGTGGTGGGGCTGTGATGTAGACGTTTGCATTGTTCTGATAATTTTCTGCATCATCTGTTCAGCACATCAATATTTAAGCTTAACAATGTTGATATTTGGGGTGTCAATGCCCAAGGAAGCTATGAAACATCAGTCCATATTAGGATAATCTCCATTACTATTTATGAATAAATATAACTGATTTAATGGTTGATTGACATTTATTTCTAAATACTTTTTGAGTTCCCCTTTTTTCACCCTAAGATTTAGTAGCTATGAGAATCCTGAGCTTGAGTTATTGAAGGCTTTTTGTTAAATTGTGCCTGTCACAGTTCTTTGCCTTTAAGTGCTTTGAAAAGTAATTTCTGTGTACTTTGTAATGTTTTTTGTAATGCTGTTTAGACTTGGCTGAGGATAATTTTTTTATTGAACTAGATCTGGTTCTTCTTACAAGTATATTGAATCCTTATTTTTATGTATTTTTAAACCTGTTCTTGACTACACTTTACCTAGCCCGAGGGCACACAACGGTCTGTAACAAACTGCATTGTTCGACTGTATTTTGTACTGGTCAAAATGTGGAATAAATTGGTGTAAGCCATCTGTTTTTGTTAAGTCCATTATTTATTAATTGTTGTCGGAAACAAAAAACTCGGGTCTGTTAGGTTCTGACATTTCGGTCAAATTAGGAATTCAAAAAAGGAACTTTGGATGTTTAGAAAAAAAATTGTAATCCCTATATAAATGGCTCCTAGAATATAGTCTAATTTTCTGAACCTAATCTGTCGTCAAATTATAAACAGTTTGATTTAACACACGTCTACATCTTACATGTCTTTCCCTGCCAATGCTTTTAGTATTTGATAGAAGTATGTGCATGTTACAAGCTAAACATAGATGGCAGGAGATTAATACTCCTAAAGAAGGATCACCAGTCAGTGATTATTCATGGTGACTGAACAATGAGTTCCAATTGCACTGTTATGATCAGATTACATTACCTGCATAGATGGATCCTGAAATATAAAGGTGTTTGCAGTGGTTAGATCCCCTAAAATAATAAATGTATGTTTAAATGCTAAATTAATGTACCTGTTATTTGGGTAGAAAAGTATGATCATTTTAAAGATGGAAAATTAGGTCTGTGCAGGCACATTTTGCAGACAGAAAATTGCAGTCCCAACTCCTTGATATTCACCTTGACCTCTTGCGATCATTTTGTTTTTCAAAGTGCCTTCATGTGGAAGGCACATTGGAGAGAAATTTTTGTTTTTGTCTTTCTATTTATCCAATGTTTTTGTATTTATATAAATTCTCGTTACTTTGCTATGTGCAAATGGAGACTTCTAGTAGCAAGATCTAGACGATTCAATTTCCTGGCAAATTAACTTTTATTAGAAGCATTCAGTCTAGATATACTGTGTACCTCTTGGGAATATTCCCTATGTACATTTCAAATTTCCATGACATTGTTTTAATACATTATAGGTAGTATATGTTTATTCATACACACACAATTTTGTATCTCAATGAAATCTACATAACCACTATTCAAATTCTTGATACAAAGGCACACAGAACAAACAAGCGAACACAATTTAGTACAAAGAAAAAACTGAAAGGTACAGTTCACTGTAAAATGGTGAGGATTGTGTGTACAACGCAGAGCTCAAAGATAGAAAAGGAATAAAGTCCAGGTCCCAAAACCAGCGTGGTGCTTGGTAGCAGCCGGGACACCACATGTTAAGTGCACATTTTCAGATGATGAGCACGCGGCCTGGTCCCAACCATCCAGGAGAGGTCAACACAGCCCACAGGGCTAAAAAGTGCAATGTGCTCCAGGACCTCCAGCTGGTGGCCCTGCCTCACAAGGAGCAGCCGGCCATGTACTTCCCTGACAACGAGATAAACGTGGTGAAATATCAATTTTTGGAGAAACTCAGTATGTCAGTTGCTAGGCCTAGTAACAGATTGTGCTTCTGTACCTGTGGCAAATCTTTTCTTGACCAGGGACATACGGTAGCGACTGCCCACCAGCTCCACGTTCATGCCCGATAGAGATGCCCCGGAGCCCACAAACTGTACTGCCAGGCTGGGAGGAGGGCCGCGAGGAACCTCCAGGCACTGCCAGCTGGCACAAAGGGTGCCAGAGCCTGAAACAACCCAGTGACACATTCTTCAGTTCCTCCCTGCTAACAGGAACAAGTTAATAACACTGATTTGTGGAAGTGCATTGGCCATGTGACAGAACGAGCTCTAGTCCAGCAGGTTGGTGGCCCCACTGAACCTTGAAATGATTTAACAACTAGGGAGAAAAGACGGTTTGATGGGAAGTAGAGTTATTGGAACCTTTAGAGATTCTAATCAAATCTTTCAAATGACGTTCAAACTTTAATATCCCCCAAACTCCCCTGTATTCATAAAACCTATAAATAGCACTGTTTCTCCTGCTGGAGGTAGAGTCATTTATCATTCTGCCTCCCTAATAGTACCACCAGCACAGACCCAGCACACTCAGGCTGCATATGGTAATATCCTAGATAATGATACCTTCATAGCAGCTGGATATTAAAATAGAGGAGCATATGCAACTCAATGCAATTATGGTGTCATGGGCCAAACCTGGGAAATAAATACACTGCTCCAAAGAATTAAGGGAACACACAATCACAGTAAAACACCAAGTCAATTAAACTTCAGGGATATCAATCTGTCCAGTTAGCAAGCATAAGCGATTGTGAATCAATGTCATGTTTTGGTGCAAATGAAAGTGACAACAGGTACACTGGAGAGGCAACAGCTAGGCAACCCCAAAAAGGGAATGATTTTGCAGGTGGTGGCCACAGACAATTCCTTTCTCCTTATCCTCCCTGACTGATTCTTCTTCAGTTTTGCATTTTGTTAAGTCTCCTTGTCACTACTGGTAGCATGAGGTGGTACTTGCAGCCCATTCAGGTTGCACAGGTAGTCCAGCTCCTCCAGGAAGGCACATCCATACGTGCTGTCGCAAGATGGTTCACTGCATCTCCTAGTACATTCTCAAGAGCATGGAGGAGATACCAGGTGATGTGCCGTTACACGAGGAGACCTGGACAGGGCAGTAGAAGGGCAGACCTTACGCAGGTGCAGTGAGCGCTGTGTTTCTTATGATACATGACATCATGTGGCCAGAGTGTGTAGGCAGTTCCTGGATGACGAAGTCCATTCCCCAAACCTGAATCCAATTGAGAAACTACAGAATGTTATGAATCGGTGCATCCGACACCGCTAGTAGACTGTCCAGGAGCTCATTGATGCCCTGATCCAGGTCACCATCCACTGTCTCATCAGGAAAATGCCCAGACGTTGTTGGGAGGGCATACAGGCACGTAGGAAACCGATATTTTGATCTTCAATATATTTCAGTCATCGAGACCTGTGAGTTGAGTGTTCCCTTAAATTTTTGGAGCAGTGTATTTAAATGTAATATATTTTTTATTGTAAAATAGAATCAAGCAATATCTTTGCTAGCAAGCATGAACCATTGTTATAATAATGTTTTAAAAAAGCTATTAAGTTATAAACAGTAGCTAGTTACATTTGGTGGAACATTCCCTATATGTCCAGAAATGTGGACACCCATTTGAGCTTGTTGGGCATCACATTCCAAAATAGGGATTAATATGGAGTTGGCCCCTTCTTTACACCTATAAGAGCCAGCTCTCTTCTGTGAAGTTTTTCCACAAGATTTTGGTGTGTATTTGTGGGAATTCAGTCAAAAGAACATTTGTGAGGTCAGGCACTGATGCTGGATAAGGCTCGCAATCAATGTTCCAATTCATCCCAAAGGTGTCCAATGGGATTGAGTCAGGGCTCTGTGCAGGCCACTCAAGTTCCTCCACACCAAACTCGTCTAACCTTGTCTTTATTGACCCCGCTTTGTGCACAGGGGCAGTCATGCTGAAACAGGAAAAGGCCCTTCTGCAAACTGGTGTCACAATAGTGGAATCACCCAATTGTCTCAAATGTCTTTAAATCATGTAGCACTAAGATGACCCTTCACTGGTACTAAGGGGCCTAGCCCAAACCCTGAAAAACAGCCCCAGACCATTAAAAACACTTACAACATTAGCACAGGTGTCCACATACTTTTGGCAAATATTACGTATATTTCTACCACAACAGCTGGCCAAATCCCTTTTGTTTTCTGTGAAGTACAGCTTAAGTTATGCGCTAGCAAGCTATGATTATTATGCTATGTTTAATATAAACGTTTGTCAAGTGAAGTCATGAAAAGATCATTGCACAATGGGTTGTGGGAAATTTACCCCACAAAGCACACATGATTGCACACTATGAAAATCCACGGGATACAGTAGTCACTTCTGCAGTACTATTTTGGTGTACTAATGTTTGGGACATACTAATCTGCTAATCTGTGCATACTATGTAGTATAAGTAATATGTGATTTGAGATGAAGCCTATGACTGACATGTGGCCCTTGATTCAAATACATGTACTGTAAACACGTTCACCTAGACATTCAAACAGACAGTCATGCTGACAGTCATTCCAACAGACCTTTGCTGTGGTTGGTAGGCGAGAGGTTGGGTAATTTCCACAGGAGCCGTCGCTCCTCAGCATTCCTGTGAAGACCAAACAAAGGGTCAGTACGGCCACCCAACTCACCCTCCTGACCTGCTCCCATCCATCCTGATAGTCCAATCCTGCCTAGTCATGCTCCAAGCTCACCAGGATGCAGGGGGCTGGCACTGCAGGTCTGTGGCCGTGTGATCCAGTGGGAGCAGCACCTGAACAGCTGTCAGCTGGGTGGAGGGGGCCGTGGCGGGGCAGCAGTGGTAGTCCAGAGACACCCGAGTCACCGTACCGCTTCTTTGGCACTCTGCTGACAGCAGGAGGGGGGCGCGCCCAGGGTCTTGGGACGACACCTGGACAGCAGGGAGGAAGAAAGGGTTGTTCATATTAGGACACGGTTGTCATTCGACCGTGTGTGTTGGACAGAATATGTGTAATTTGGTCCCATTGACCTGGTACTTCAGCAGGGCAACATTATAGTATGAGGCCTGGGGGTTGAGCTCAGCTTCTCTCTGCAGGTACAAGTTCAGCGCCTGCATGTTGAACCAGAAGTCTCTGGTGTCATGGTCAGTCTGAGACGGGTCACTGTGGACAGTAACACAGGACAATGACTGAGACCATTCTCTACATCAGAACCTTACCATCTCATAGGCCACATCAACATACCTGTAGAGCAGCTTCTGATTGGGCAAAAAGTGATCAACACGTGAAATGTTGACCAATCGAAAGCTGAGGACCGGGGTGTTGGGGTTTGCGGTGAAGATACGGGTAATTCCAGCAGGAAAAGACATGGTGAGATCTCCTGTGATCTTCACCAAGCACCTGGAGAACAGAAAATAGAAAGGTAAAAAGGCACAAACATGCAGCAGGCCTGTAGTACAGACATGAAAATGTAGTACAGACATGGACGAAAGTATTGGTACCCTTGGAAAAAAAAAACTCAGAAATAAATGGAAATTGTCAAAAATATTGTGTATCCAACATTCTTTTTCCCGGCTTTTCCGGGAACTCCAGAATGAGACAGCGCAAATTGGCATAGCACTGCCCGGGATTTGAGATCTATAAGCCAAATTATCTACCTCACCACCTAGCTCTCCAGTGACTCCTTGTGTGCAGATTGGGTGCCTGTAAATTCAATCACGTAAGTATAGTTGGTGTGTGTAATCATCCCATGCATGATCTGACAAAAGGCTTCCAGGTTAGATGCGCAGTGCGAAAAGAATCTGCAGCTCTGCGACATGTGTTTGGAATTTATCCAAGTGCACGCCCCTCGCCATCACGCATCTGTCCAAGGAGTTGCGGAACTGCTGATAAAGCAGGGTTAGTGGGATTTGGGAGGGGAGAAAAATGGGGGAAAATAAAATAAATAAATAAAAAACTTTGCTTTTGATTTATGATGTTACATATTGCTTTAAATATTAGACAAATGAAAACGGTATGGACAAAAATATTGGGACCCTGAACCTAATATTTCATTGCTTTTGGAGACAATAACCGCAAGTGCTGTCTGTAGGTCGGAATTAAATTTCTACACTCCTTGACTGGTAGTTTGGCCCAATGTTTTTGAGCAAACCACTCAAGTTCTGAGGTCTGTTGGGTGCCATTTCCAAACTGTGAATTTTGGCTCTTTCCACAGATGTTAGATGGGATTTAGATAAGGACTCACAGAAGGCCACTTTACTTCTTCATGTTCTAGGTCATTATCTTGCTGGAGGAACCATGACCTTCCACTGAAACAGCTCTGACAATGGGCTGTAAATTTTTGCTCCAAAATGCCTTGATAGTTCTGATTTAATATTTCCCAGCACAGATTCAAATCACCACAGTGCCAGAGTAGGCCTGCACGATTCGGGGAAAAATATGAATCACAATTTTTTTGCTTTGAATTGATATCACGATTCTCTGCCACGATTTTCTTCTCACGAAGTGTAATGTTTATTGCACATATGAGCTAGAGATGGGCTATACCAGAGAGGGAATAGTAGCCTACTGTACAACGTCGTTTATAGACAGAAAACCGTTGTATTGCTCAACCATGTCGATTGGAACAACAATACCAACGAACTGGTGAATCTGATTCACGTAAATGTTTCAATGGAAATGTAGCTGTATTCCAGCACTATGCATATATTTTATATTGATGATAACGACAGTCTACTTCCTCTTTCAGAAACCAGCTTATAAAGCTGTACAACTGTATTTATTGCTATTTAAAAAAAGAAAAGTGATTTAAATGGGATAATGCTTCCCTGCAATATGAGGTGATTTGTTGCCCACAATATCACCGCCTAAAATGCATAATCATTCCACAGATGGAGCCACGCGTTCTAATTATTGAAAAGCACTGAATCACAACTCTACTTTCCTCATAGCAATTCTCCAGTACAGTTCAAATGGCGAAATGCGAAATCATTTTTTTCATTGCTTTTTTTGTGTAGCCTAATATTTGCTAAATTATAGGTGCATATATTAGAATCCTCAAGAAAAACGCACACATGTAAGTACAGGACCAAACGAAGGCTGCAATTTATTAGGCTAGTGTCACGTTTTGGCGTGTGAATGGAAGGGTGAGAGAGAGAGACCACAGGCGGAGGAATCTTGCAGACTTGAAGGTTTAATCGTAGATTATCCAGGGAACATGACATTAATGAGTAGTTGCAGGTGACACGAGATGTGAGCAGCACAACGGAAATATATATATCACTTCTCACGCTCTTACCGTGGCGTGGAACACGGACCATAAATAAATATATAATCAAAGCGTACGCAATATGCTCGAACAAGACTACACTCTTCTCACAACTTACTATAGTGCTGTTCCCTGGAATTTCCCCACACATCCAACGGTATACAGAATATTAAAAGTCCACTCTGTTCATGTGGAACAGGAGCCCCACTCTGGGACTCCTGTTACAGCTAGTCACTGCATACTGTAGTGTCGCACAAATTAATAAACCTTCCGAAAGGAAAGACATGTCGGTTTGCAACACTTCTGGGTGAACAAAATAGTGGAAGTTCTGACATACTATCGTTAAGTAATATAACTTAAAGGAAATACGATGTAGGCTGTAGCGTGTTTATATTTTGTCCAATAGATTGATAGTACATATATAATTGTGTACCGATTAATAAAACAAAATACCTTAACATAATATTATATGATTTGGTCATTAGTTATCCCTGTTTGGAGAAAGTCACATCAAACAGACATTCTCATCTTACACAAAACGTCTGCAAAGCTTAGTGCAAATGCGAACACAATGCGGATATTGCATTCGCTTTCACAAACGTGTTTCTCTCATTTTAGCTCATTTGGGAAGGACACGTAAACTATTGACATTTGTAATACATATTACACATTCTTGACCGGCAATATTGGTGTTCTTCTGGATATGTAGGAACATTTACTTTTCTATATTTGAATTGGCTGCTGATCGACATCGAAGATGTAGCTGATTATAGCTTGAAACATAGATTATTTTTGGCAGCTATAGCACATTGCGCATCACAACAAGCCTGAAAACATAGAGGCTTCAATTAATAAAGAAAGTACATACTGGCCATTTAAGTACAGTAGGCAACCAAAAATAGTGACATATAACACATTGAACAAAATTTGGCCCTGATACAAGCTCTATCTGAACTCCTTGAACATTTCTGTGCAAAAAAATAATAAAAAAATTACAAAAAATTAAAAATTCAAAAAATACTTTTTTTATTAAAATCGAAGTCATTTAAAATTCAAATCGGGAACAGGGGTGAATCGAGATCGCGATTTTATAACGATTAATCGTGCAGGCCTATGCCAGAGGCAGCAAAGCAACCCCAAACAATTACTGAGCCTCCTCCGTGTTATATGTTGGGACAGTGTTGTTTTATTTGTAAGATTATTTTCAAGTTTCAAGTAACAAATTTAGTTTATTTGTTACATGTACAAGGGAAATGCAGAGCGTACCAATACTTTCAGCCATGTCTGTATAACCAAAATTGTCAAACCCTGTATGACGATTGGCTGAAACTTATAAATATTATAGAAATTATTTATAATACCATAAACCACTGGAACAACAATTTTTTACTATTCTAACTTAAATGGTAAGTAGTTTATAACAGCAATATGGCCCTTCTGAGGTTTGTGGTATATAACTAATATGCCATGGCTAAGGACCATATTCAGACTGTGTGTTGCATTGTGTCTGAGAACAGCTTTAAGGTGCGGTATACTGGCCACACCCACTTATGCAGTACTTCATTATTAACGTTGGACCTGGTTTCATTTGATCTATGCATGCGTACTGACCGGTTATGCTGTCCACCTTTGAAGTAGGCGTTGATGTATTCAGTGATGGCCGCTGCCACAGGCCAGGATTCCTGGGTGCTCAGGGAGATTGGGCTTGGGCCACGGGACAGATGACCTGAGAGAACAATATAAGTGCTTTATGTTATTAATTGTATCAAAAAAAAAAAGTGTTTTGAAGTGGTTGTGTTTATATTAATGTTGCAAGCATGAGAGGTCCTGGTACAGGGGTGTGAGTGGGGAAGGATGCCCACCTCTGGCTGGGCTTGGGGCGCGGGTCTGGGCTCCCCAGTCACTGGGGCTGGAGGACGAGGAGGAGGTGAGGTCTGGACTGGGGTCCGGGAGAGGGGAGGAACACACTGACCTGGACTGAAGACAGCAGCAATGTTTAGGGTATTTCTTATAACATTTAGTGATACAACAGTAGGATGTAGAAGCTGGGGAGACAGGCATGTAGGGGGAGACAGAGGAACAGCACAGACAGCGGCCGAGCCAGGCTTAAACCCATGTCACCGGGGGCACGTGTGGTGCAGTCAGGAGCTTAGACTGCTACACCAAGTTCTGGAACACAAGCAGTATTTAACACCCAGGACTGGGAGCTCTGGTAGTCAGGCTGATCACCCTAGAAAAACTCACTCTCTCACAGCCAATTTGTCTGCCTGAGGACCTCCTGGCTCGGGTCGGTCTGGGAGGGGCTGCCCCCAGCAGCTCTGCGCTGTCCTGCCTGAAGCTTTGTTTGGAATCTGGAGACAGGAAAATTAGAAAGATCATCTGAAAATGAGTATTGACATGATCTCCGCTGTACACTTGACGCTGAGTGATGCTGAGTGATGCTGAGTGATGCTGAGTGATGCTGAGTGATGCTGAGTGATGCTGAGTGATGCTGAGTGATGCTGAGTGTCAGTGCATACCACTGTGTGAGCTGATTTTGCAGGGCGGCTGTGGCGTGTTTACGTCCAGACAGTTTTGGTCTTTGTCAGTAAAAAAGCACAGGTCCTCCTGTGGCCCAGAATGCCGTGTGAGAGGCAGGCCACTCCTGCGTGGCTCGCTTTCGCTGCGGGACTCGCGCTGCCTCCTCCCTCCCTCCTGGACCCCTCCCCCCTCACTGAAGGGATTGTGGACAGAGCTCCAGTGGGCCGGCTCCTTCCTGGGCTGGGAGGATGGGAGGGAGTTGGCAGTCAGTCTACTGCTGCTGTGGCTCAACACCCCGGTTGCAGCAGCTAGGGCTGACTGGTGAGTGGGGCTGCCAATCATAGTGATGGCGAATGGGTCGTCAGGCGATTCTGGGGGCGGGACGCTACGGTCTCGTTTCTTGTCCTTGCGAGAGGAAGCGGAGGGGGCGGGGAGGGTCCTACTGTCGCTAAGGGAGATGGAGAAGGGGTCACCGCGCACCTCTGTCCCCCTGCCTTCTCTGGAGGGCCGTGGGCGCGGTGCATGCCAAGCATCCGGACGGGGCAAAATCTCCTGGGGGACAGTCCTCTCGAACGCAGCCAGAAAGGGGTCATCAGGAGGGATGTGTTTACAGTTCCACAGGGCCGGCTCCAGTTCTGGGGGAGCCAGTGACTGAGAGAAGGCAGAGAAGCGGAGGGCCAAAGGGTCGATGTCTGGAGGGGGCCGGGGGGATCGTGTTGCAGGTGCCCAGACACTGGCAGTGTCATCCTGGGAGCCACGCCCCGGGGAGGGCTCTCTAAAAGCAGTGAGGAATGGGTCTGCTGCACGGCTCAGTCCAGCTGGTTCTTTACTCTGGCTTGCTACCGGCCATGCTGCCCAACCAGCTGGCTCAGGGGAGGGGCCCAGGGTCTGATGGGAAGGTGAGTCCAGCCCTGAGTCCTCAACATTCTCAGGAGAGGAAGAGTCTGAGGAGAAGGCAGCATCTGGAGGGATAAAGACAAACACTATGTACCTCAACGCTATATATACCTTAATGCTATATATACCTAAACGCCATGCACCTAAATGCTAAATACCTAAATGCCATGTACCTAAACGCCATGCACCTAAACGCCATGTACCTAAATGCTATATACCTAAATGCCATGTACCTAAACGACATGTACCTAAACGCTATATAACTAAACGCCATAAACCTAAACGCTATATACCTAAACGCCATGTGCCTAAACGCCATGTGCCTAAACGCCATGTGCCTAAACGCCATGTGCCTAAACGCCATGTACTAACACACTATTTACCTCAACACTACTGTCCTAAATGCTATTCACCCAAACACTATGTGCCTCAACACTATGTAGCTGACATTAATTGAACCAGCAGTTTTCACTCTATATACTCTAAATTATTGTGCCTTTGTTTTCATTGATAATAAATCAGAATACTACAAAACATATTTACATTCAGATGCACCGAAGGAGCTCTCAGCTCGCTGTAGCTGATCTCTACCAGCAAAGCTTTTTGACTTGAACGCAGACTCCAGAGGAGGGCCAAACAGACTGTCTGAGCCTGACGCAGTAGAGCTCAACCTGGAGGGAGGGGTCAGGGAGACAGGTTGAGAGGGGGAGAGACAATATGAGTTATCAGGATCAAAAACCCAAGCCAGGGATAATTTAACGATTTGACAATGTGATGCATCACTATTATCAGATCTCCGGCTGGTTCTCTCTCCCACTGCGTCCCTTCCTGCAGCTCCCAGCTAGGGAGTCACGAAAGAGACCGCACACTGACGCTCACCCACCTGCTGTGATCTGGGCTGGACTTGGACATGTGCAGACTCTCCTGCTCTCCTTCTGCAACAAACACACAATCTGTGACTGGTCCCCAATCTGGAGATGTGATTAGGCAGTGCTGATGGAGGTAGAGCTGTACGGGGATGCCTATTACCTCTCTTCATGATAAATACCAGCCATTAGCACTGCTCCTTTAAGCAACAGTAGACCAGCACTTTATGCAACACTTAATTAAGACCCTGCTCGTTAATCCTGCCTGCTAATGTCCCCTGCACTATTCCAGCCCCCATCAGCCTCCTACTGTAGCCTCCCAGGCTTCCAACGTCCAATAATAAACCAATCAACCATGACCCACATGGGCCCACGTGGAACAAATGGAGCACATCATTCATATAAGGACAGGCACCCTGCAGAACCATCACCAGAAAGAGACCGACGACCAAGCCTAGAGACAGTACAACAAATCACATTGACAACATCACGGCTGACATAGTAATATTAAGGCCAGATGTTATGACCTTTAATGGAACGTGGTGAAATGATTCACTCATGCTAATGAAGCAGAAATCGTGCGAGGATGCTAACTCCACTTACCCCTGTGGGGGGCGCCCTCTCCTTCCCCCTCTGACCGTCCTGTAGTACTGCTGCTTCCTACAGACAACAAGAGTCAACGCAACAATCACAGCTATACAATAACACTACACTCACAGCTATAAAACAACACTACACTCACAGCTATAAAACAACACTACATTCACAGATATAAATCAAAACTACACTCACAGATATACACCAAAACTACACTCACATACACAATAACACTACACTCACAGCTATAAAACAACACTACACTCACAGCTATAAAACAACACTACACTCACAGCTATAAAACAACACTACACTCATAGCTATAAAACAACACTACACTCACAGCTATAAAACAACACTACACTCACAGATATACAATAACACTACACTCACAGATATACAATAACAACACTCACAGATATACAATAACAACACTCACAGATATACAATAACAACACTCACAGATATACTGTACAATAACAACACTCACAGATATACAATAACACAACACTCACAGATATAAAACCAGCCTACGCTCACAGTTATCAGATGACACACATGAATGAACGCACAAACAGACAGAGACGGTTCGATTTCATCGGTGGGGGACTAAAAAAGAAGCTGAGTTTAACAAAACTTACTGGAGAGATGTCGTTTGATTGACACCTGGAACAGAGAAACAGCTGTTGTTATTTATACTTGATCCATTGAAACCTGCAGTTAAGAACATCTACATCTCTGTTCTGTTCTACCACATAGGGAGATAATACCTGGAAAAACAAATCTTAAGAAACCAGCTCATTTACCTGTATATTTTCCCATAATTCATAAAGATACAGTCTGCGATTTTGGCCACTGGTTATAAATGTGATGATATTGATCTAAAACAGGTCCCCAAAAATGGTGTAAAGTGTCATGTATTTGTGCTATCGGTAACGATTTGTACCCGATGTCTTCAAAACCACCCAACTTAAACTGACGTATGACAGGAAATAACATTTTTTTAATCTCAACTGTCACAGACTGCATTTTAAGACAGTTGATTCCACTGTGTGAAAATCAAATCCATTTCATAGAATGACCCCCCCATGGTACCCCTCTGTTTGGGGGCAGCGTGAGCGCCCCCACGGTGGCCTTCAACTCGATCTCAGTAGCAGCAGAGTTGCTGCGGCTGCTGCCCACAGGACGGATCTGGATGTGGAACTTCTTGGGCTCCTCGTCGTCAAAGTCAGAGTCGCTGGAGTAGTTGTCTTTGTCCTCAGTGGAGCAGCGTGCACACAGAACTGGGTCAAGGATCAGGCAGCAGGGAAACAGGCTTGGATGAAGGGCTGGGAAGACACTACTGCAGGTAGACTGGGACAATTTTGGGAGTAGCAGGGTTTGAATGCGCTATAAAAACAGTACCTGAATTACCCTGACCCTGTGACCTCCTGTGACTAGCTGTGGGTAATGCAAATAGGCCTCCATTTCCTGGTGATGGGGGAGGCATTGCAAGCAGGGACTTTCCTGATCTCTTCAGGCTTTAGCGACCTACATCAAGAGAATTGAGCACCTGCAATGCTAGGGGAGATCAGCGATTCTTTAGTTACCCACTGAAATGGACACATTTCAGAAAGAAAGCAAAGAGAAAATTACATTTTGCTCTGGTTGAGGTCTCCTAAATGTCTGAAGTGTAAATAGGAGCTGCAGTCTTGCATATTTTTAACACTGACATTTTGCTGTAGAGAATCCATGTGACTTCATGAATCCCCATGGGGACCAGAGAATCAACACCTGCAGACCAGCCTGTACAGAGGACTGTACAGAGGGACCGTACAGAGGGACCAGCCTGTAAAGAGGACCATACAGAGGACCAGCCTGTACAGAGGACCAGCCTGTACAGAGGACCAGCC
>JACXGM010001995.1:9446-19856 GCA_016801145.1 Umbra pygmaea | reverse complement strand
GGACCAGCCTGTACAGAGGACCATACAGAGGACCAGCCTGTACAGAGGACCAGCCTGTACAGAAGATCAGCCTGTCATCCTGCAGACAAACACAGGAAACAGGCAACCACAGCCTCCTGCACTTCCAGGTCACGTGATCTCTAGTTCCTTCCTGTTATTACATGCTCACAACCACCTGCACATGTGTGTGATCAATTCAGAAGGCAAAAATACTGACTGACTCACCTAGTGCCTTAAACCTGCATTCTATCTGAATTCCAGCTGGGGACGACACGTGTGGTTGCAAAAGAGGTCAGCTTCTGTAGAAGTCTATGAGAGACACTTCTCAATTGATCTATTACCTCAGTAAACATTTTCATCATGAGTTTTTGGACTCAATCACTAGTTTGAAGTCTTCTGCAATACAGAACGATGTTCATTTTTCTTATTATGGTCTAATTGATTTTAAAAACGGTGATAAAATAGGGGGTGTTTTAGGGAGTGGCTATGATGTGATTGACATTGACTGTGTCAGTGAAAGTGTGTAACGTAACGTAGAGCGTAAGCAGCATTGTCAACTATGAGCTAACGTCACAGTCAGATACCGCCTCTCGTCTAACATCGTTACATCCGCAACCATGATGCCCGTAAGGGCAAACTCGACGACTCAAATGAGATCTGCAGAAACCAATGGGTGACGTCACACATGTTACGTCCAGTACTAAATAGGGTCTATGAGTGAGATACTGATCTAGTATCAGTGCCTGTGTATGTTACGGAAGAGGCCTGTTGCTGTATAACAGAATGACAACAGCCTGAAGCCTCAATTTCCCCAGTCTTACTCACTGAAAAGAAACTGGAGTTCCACTTGTGAAGACAGAATAATTTAAATAAAGAGCAGACCCAGACCTAACGTTCTATTCGTTTGACTTTGGCCAGGTCATTGCAATTGACAATTGGTTCTGAATCGGCATACTAGATTAAATAAATTCAAATGTAATTTTACCAGTATTTTACCAGGTCAGTTGATTAAGAACCAAGTCACGGACAGGAAGCCTTACTTAAAATGTGAAGATAAAAAGATTTGTCCAAGGGACAAACTGTATCAGTTGATATGGTCAGTGTTAATGGAAAGGATATCATTCTGATTGATGTCTGCACGAACAACATAGCCTTCATCATCCACCTCCAGAGGACAGTTCTATATGCAGAATAGAGAAAGCACATCAACGTTAGACAAGCAAAAGCATATTCTCCTAGTGGTTGTTATGGTTACTGTCCCAAAAACAACCCTGAAACCAGACTGGGTGAAGTCATTGTGAAACGTGTTAGATCATCCGAAGGTCAACGTGTGAAGACTCGCACCTGGAGGAGTGGAGGTTTGAAATGCCCGGTAGATCTTTAAACAGTAACATCTCTGTTTGCTTCATTCACTGCCCCAGTCTGACAAGTGTCTGTTAAAGACTCCTGGCAGCCCAATACTCTCAACCCAACCTCAAAAGCCCCTTCTCAGAAGGATAAAAATAGACAAGGTAACCCAACACTACCAGACGTGCACATCTCAATCACACCTCTGATTGCTTTTCCTTGGTCGTGTGTGTACATCGTGAAGGGCGACAACGTTTCAGTCAGTAAGTTGCGTGTTGACGGGCTGTGTGAACCAGTGCTAGCAGGGTTACACGAACGATAATGGAACAACTGCCACTGAAAGGTTCTCCACACACAGTGCACCACCAGCCACACAGGGGGAGGCAGCATATACTCACTGGGTTCTCGGTCACAGTGGAATCCCTGCAAAAAGATACACATAGGTGGATTGAAATGACAAGATAGTGTCGCAGATGGAGCTGACAAGAGAGAGCGAGGGTAATTGTGTCTGTGTGGTGTGCTCACGTTGAGTCTGGTTCTTTCTCCCTTTTCCCCAGACCAGGAATCCTGAAGGCTTTCCCCCGAGTTTTCTTACTCCCCTCTGGTATTAAAGTTGTCATGTACTCCTCAAACCCCACAAGGGCTGCAACACAGTGGAACATAATACCATCTGTTACAGGTGTGTGTGTTGTGTGTGTGTAAATATATATATATGTGTGTGTGTGTGTGTGTGTGTGTGTGTGTGTGTGTGTGTGTGTGTGTGTGTGTGTGTGTGTGTGTGTGTGTGTGTGTACTATACCTGGTCGGTCCTTGCCCGTGCCCTTCTGCTCTGCAAATTTCTGGATGAGGTTGTCTATGCTGATGTTCTCCACATTCTGCTTGAACTCCTCATGGACCTGAGCAGAGGATGGTAAGACTGAATTTCGACACAAAGGACACCAGTGTCTGACAGAGGGTGTTTGGTGTGCTCTGTGTGTGAAGCTGGACCTCTCAGAGGTCACTGAGGTGACCCCTTCAAGCAAAGCTCCTCCAGTGATGTCCGGGCCCAACCAGCGTACCTGTCCCACCTGGACATAGGTGTCCTCGATGGAGTGGGAGTAGCCTTTGATCAGCTGCTTCATTTGCCTCAGGTGAGCCTCCTCAATGTCCTGGAACTTCTGTACGGAAGACGAGAACACAACAAACATTCAGAAACATAGATGGGTTCTAATTCCAGCAAACTACTTCTAAACAGGGCAAAAAAGGCTACTGGAAATACTCTCAAAACATCGACATGTCATTAGAAACCAGTTAGACTGGAAGCTTGCGATCTGCATTAGTTGATGGATATCTTTGTGTGTCTTCAAAGATAAGATAAATACATCTCATCTTCGAGGAGTGGGCTGGAACTACTAAATGAACAAAGATACAATGCAATCCATTGGGACAGTTGAGCCAAGACAGCTATAAATGAATAGGCACAGACAAAGGCAGGAGAGCCAAGAACAGAGCTCATATCGTAGGAAATAACTGGGTACTAATCACAAAACTGCATGTGGGCTAGGTTAATAGCTTGAAAGAACAGGTCATTTACCCATCAAGTTCTGGGCTGTAGCTTTCATAAAGCCACACTGAGCTCTCTACCCCACTCGTAATTAGGGACAGGTCTCGAAGCTATTAACAGGTAATTGGTCACCAGGATTTCAGTCATCATTTCAAACCCAAATATAGCGACGTTCATTGGGTTTGCTAAGGGTTTCCTTGGAAACTGTGTAGGTAGCCATGGAGACATGTTCATCTTGAATAAAAGGGGTTTATGTAAACCGTTTCCCTTCCCATAGCAGCTGCCCCTGGGAGAGTCAAACATCAGAGTCCTCAGAGACGTGTCCCACTAGGCTGTGCTGCTTCTCCTCAAACAGAGTTAACCAGGATAAAACTAATCTGGCTAATGACCACGATAGCTTTAGGGGTCTGACTCACTGTCAGGACTCACCAGGGCACGACATGACCAGACAAAACCAGCCATGGTTATAATGAGGCTGGTATTAACTTAAACAGTTAGTAAAGTCTATGCTAACCTAAACCACAGTTAATATGGTTAAATTAAGGCAAAACCAGGATGCTGCGATAACATGTTCGGTTCCCATGGAGTGTAGGTCTAACCCGCTCCAGGTAGAGTGGACTGAGTTACCTGGGCGGATTCGCTCATCTTCTGTTCAAAGTCTCCCCCCACGCGGTTATACTTCTCTATGCACACGGCAAACGACTCTGCAGCTTTCTTAGACTTTAGCTCCGCCTAGTGAGAGAAAAGATTCAAAGTATATTTTGTTATTCATTTTACCTGTATGCTTTCTGGTGAGTCATTGCTGATTACAAATGAATAACCATGTTCAACCTGCCATCTTAACACACGTTTAGTATTGAGTCTACATTCAGCAAACAGTTTCTTAATAAATGGTACGCAGCCTATGGACCAAAGACTTGAGGCTCTTTCTACAGTACTACCGAATGTGATGCAGTACAGTCTCCGGTTCTACTGTAGTTTCAAAATGTGATGCAGTACAGTCTCCGGTTCTATTGTAGTTTCAAAATGTGATGGAGTACAGTCTCCGGTTCTATTGTAGTTTCAAAATGTGATGCAGTACAGTCTCCAGTTCTAGTGTAGTTTCAGAATGCGTACCTTCTCCAGCTCTTTCTGGGGAGCTCCTTCTTTCCTCTGTCGGTCTAGATCAGTACACCTGGCGTGGTAGCACTCCCTGGCCTTCTGGAGATGAACGCTCTGCACCTGCACAACCTGAACAGCCTCCAGCGTCCCCACCTGCTCCTCCTTGGTCTGGGTAACCACGCACTCAGATTAGTCAATAATTAAGCAATATATTGACTGTAATAAGATACAAATATATCAATTCAGGTAGAGAATTAAAGAGTCCTGATTGGGAAATGTGTTGTGCACGACAGTTTACCTTGCGGTGACCTTTGACTTGCTCGTCACCGTACTTGTTGATGTCACGGATGAGGTCATTTAATTTGCGCATCAGCTCCAGGTGACATAGAGCCAGCTTGTCGGATGACACTCGAAACACATCCCACATGGGAGCAAATGTCCTGAGGTACACAGATAACTTTAGGGACGGAAAACACCGAAATGGTTTCACAAGTTACAGAGGCCATTTACTCAGTGTCTTTGAAAAGTTGCACGACTCAATTTTAAGTCAGTCTTTATAATAGATTTCTCAACAAGCTGCAGAGCCACATGAGAGCACACAGAACATGAGAGCAGGAAGTGCTGGCAGGAAGGACTAAATCACATCCACAGTATTTCACCAAGTCATTGATCATATATTTTTACTACTATACATAATGTACAACCCAGAATTGTTTATTGTTTAGAGCTTTATTAATTCCCATGATGAAATTAATTTGAACTTTCATGGTGCTTCACATAACACCAAAAAAACTAAGTAAACACAAAAAAACTAAATGTTACATAAATTGATTGCTTCAGGCACAAATGTAACTTTATATCGATTTGGCAGGAAGGACTAAACGTCCATAAACGTCACCCTAGGGGCATCCACTCAAAATCCAAGTGCAACGGGTGTGTACTGTCTCCTATTATTCTATGAGTATTCCTAGGTACTTATATTCTTCTACTACATTCACCTGTGTGCCAATGTTCTCCTACTAAAATTAATTAACATATTTAGTTTTTGAAACATTCAGATCTAGTTTCATATTACTGCACCAATGAATGAAATTGTACAAAACAGAGCCATGTTCCTGATCTGAATGTGAAAGCAAAGAAAGCAACACAGTATTATCTTCATATTTTACCAAATAACTATTATCTTGTAAAATCTGACAATCATTTGTATACAATATAATCAAAATAGGAGAGAGCACACATCCTTGTGGCGTACCTGTAGAGATATTTACTATATCCGATAAAACCCCAATAATCCTAACCCTCAGGTTACAATAAAAAATGCATAATCCATAAGATTAAACCAAGATAACCAAAATTAAACTGACTAATAAGTTTTTGCCCTACAATAACAGTTTGCAGAAGATTAAATGCAGACAAAACATACACAAATAAAAGTTGCGCAAAAGCCCCAATATTTTCCAGATGACGACTAAGAGTATTTAGCAAAAATACACAAAGATGCTCTATTGGGTTGAGATCTGGTGACTGTGGGGGCCATTTTAGTACAGTGAACTCATTGTCATGTTCAAAAAACCAATTTGAAATTATTCGAGCTTTGTGACATGGTGCATTATCCTGCTGGAAGTAGCTGTCAGAAGATGGGTACATGGTGGCCCTAAGGGGATGGACATGGTCAGAAACAATGCTCAGGTAGGTCGTGGCATTTAAACGATGCCCAATTGGCACTAAGGGGCCTAAAGTGTGACAAGAAAACATCCCCCAAACTATTACACCACCACCACCAGCCTGCACAGTGGTAACAGGGCATGATGGATCCATGTTCTCATTCTGTTTACGCCAAATTCTGACTCTAACATCTGAATGTCTCAACAGAAATCGAGACTCATCAGGCCAGGCAAAATTTTTCCAGTCTTCAACTGTCCAATTTTGTTGTGCTCTTGCAAATTGTAGCCTCTATTTCCTATTTGTAGTGGAGATGAGTGGTACCCGGTGGGTCTTCTGCTGTTTTAGCCCATCCGCCTCAAGTTGTGGCTTTACAAATGCTTTGCTGCATACCTCGGTTGTAACGAGTGGTTATTTCAGTCAAAGTTGCTCTTCTATCAGCTTGAAGCAGTCGGCCCATTCTCCTCTGACCTCTAGCATCAACAAGGCATTTTTGCCCACAGGACTGCCGATACTGGACGTACTGGACCATTCTTTGTAAACCCTAGAAATGGTTTTGCGTGAAAATCCCAGTAACTGAGCAGATTGTGAAATACTCAGACCGGCCCGTCTGGCATCAACAACCATGCCACGCTCAAAATTGCTTAGATCACCTTTCTTTCCCATTCTGACATTCAGTTTGGAGTTCAGGAGATTGTCTTGTCCAGGACCACACCCCTAAATGCATTGAAGCAACTGCCATATGATTGGTTGAGTAGATCATTGCATTAAGGTGAAATTGAACGGGTGTTCCTAATAATCCTTTCGGTGAGTGTGATGCGAACCGAATCGTGATTTTGGTGTATCGTTACAGCCCTAATATACACACACACACACACACACACACACACACACACACACACACACAAAAAGGACGTAGAGATATTGCAACGAGTTCAATGTCCGAGTTACAAATCTTATAACGTCCCACTGCTGTTTTACACCAACTTTCCTTGATGTCAACACAGACACCGGCTCCATGTGTTTTTACCCATTGTATATTTGTCTCTATCGAGTTGAATAGGTGTTCCAAAACCTTCAATCCGTAATGTGTTCCCATAAAGTGTTCCCATAACATACCACAATTACATACATCACATACAATACATCCCATAATTAAAAACTGTGGATATGAACACTTTTTATTTAGTAATGAACATTGTCATGTAATAAACTCACCCCAGTGGGCTTCCATTGCTAGCAACTTTGGCCAGTTTGCTCATGGACTTGGAGTAGGTCTCCTCAATGGCAGCCCTGAAAACCACAAATACATTCATTCCCTCTGAGCCTCTAGCTGGCCAGTTACCAACAAGCAGTGTGAGCATTGAGCATTCAACTGTAGACAGAGCTACTTAATCTACTTTCACAGCCTTCCGATTCACCCAAAAGGGTTGCATTTCTTACTGGCATACGGGTTTTATTATGTACAGATCAGAAATAAAGCACAAGAACAGGGCCTAAACAACCAACGGGGACATAAATACTTCTATACTCTGTACAAGTTGCCCCAACCCACATACAAGTAAGAAATGGCCTATTTTCTGCAGAAGGTAAATAAAACTTTAACAACAATCTGTAGTCCACACAGAAATAGGATAAAAGTAGATCAGTATATCTGGGGCGTCAAACCCCTCCTAACGAATAACGAGCAAAATCTTAAGCAAACATCCTCATCTAAAATTGTATAGGCCTTTGGCAACAGGAAAATCAGATGTTTCATAATATGGATTAGTAGGTGCACCCTAAAGATTGGTAGGGCATGCTCAAATAACTGACATTTCTAAATCAACCACTCCTACATTAACTTTTTCGATATCCAGCCCTTCCGTGCCAGAAGAAGCCAGCTTGGATCCACAGGATCAGTGGAGTTTTGGAAAACCATCATCTCTGGTATCTGTGCCTGTCCTGAGGACACACAGCCTGTCCTGCAACTCTCATTTCATTTCCTGACTGCCACTTTGTTGTCTCCAAGCAGATAACCCCATTTCCTCCCTTCTTTGGGGAATGTGCGGTGGTGGTTCGGATTTTATGAAAGAAATCTAGATGACTGGTCGAACAGTGGAGGATTTCAAGAGAAGCCCTGCTAGGTGCGAAACTAGAATGAGTCTTCAACTCCCTGCTAATTGACTCTTTAGTCAATAGATTGGATAAACACAGACTGGTAGAATTCAGACAGGGTTATTCAGACTAAAAGAAGTGTCCAGATTGTGTGTGTGTGTGTATTCTTGTGGGTTGTATCTTATGTAAGTGTGTGTGTCTTAACACTGCCATGTGCTGGTCTAAGTTCAACTGCAGCACAGAAGTGTGGATGAGGTCATGGGTGAGGAGGAGTGTGGCTCCATTAAGGCCTGGACTGGAATCAGTGTGTTTAAAGGCAATCAAACATCCAATGAATAGACACGTCGAATGAAAAACAGACAGAGGCACGTGTACTTCCCCATACCCAATCACGGCACCTGTCCAAACAACACCTTACCTCTCACGGACAAACTCTGCCAGCTCCTTGGTGGCAATCTGGCCATGCTTCATGTTGTGGTACAACACATCAAAGCCTGCATTCTTCTCCCCCTGTAAACCCACAAACAAGACCTTGGGTAAGCGACACAACAACAATGTTAAGTTATTGGGTCATCTCTTAATTTCTTTAATAATACAGATTAAAAAATGTTTAAAAAAACTACAACCCCTGTACATTATTTTTTTTCTCCTTTATTACATTTCTGCACAAACATTTCTGTTAGGTTTTCCCTTTGAGTTAGTAGGACACTTGGAGCAAAGCATCATGGGTGTTCAGGATCAAATGAACACAAAATAAATCCTTTCACCACGAGCTTTCACACTCAACATATGAATCTTCTTGTTCAGCAACCAGAAGCAAACTTTACAAATCACAAATGTCTTTATCCCATAAAAAAGGTCATTCATGTTAATTATGAATCATAATTTTCATTTGAAATTCATTATGTTTTACCATAATACCAAATATCGTAAAAATGTCTCCTGAAAGTCTGCTATTCATAGAAGTTCAGAGTCTTCATCATAATATGTGAATGCAAACACATCTGCCCAAGGCTACCTAAGGAGATGCTTTAAATACTGTTATTAAAAAGTAGCAGTTTGGCATTAAGATTTTATGTTTGGACTGTTACCCTTAATTACATTTTGGCACTTTTGAGCACAATAGCTCATTAAATTCCTATGATTCATAATAAAACCCTCCATAAGTCACTTTGATGGCAGAGCAAAACAAAAAAAGTTTAAAACAATGTATACACTTGTTGTAGTATTGTAAATATGCTTTAAACACCAGCATGGACACACCTGCTACAACAGTATACATCTGAATTTGGATTGAAGAGAGGTTATGTCAGCCTAAACCTTAGGCACTAAAGGCAATGGCGCACTAAAGGCAATGGCGCACTAAAGGCAATGGCGCACTAAAGGCAATGGCGCACTAAAGGCAATGGCGCACTAAAGGCAATGGTGCACTAAAGGTAATGGCGCACTAAAGGCAATGGCGCACTAAAGGCAATGGCACACTAAAATGGTTAAGAAGAACATCCACATTTCACCAGAAATTCAGTTGCTAGATAAAAATTATGTTCAGATAAGTGAAGTAAGAGTTTAATGCAGGGGTGGGCAATTATTTTTGCTTGAGGGCCACATTGAGCTTTTGAAACCAAATGAAGGGCTGCATTTTATAGCGATGCATGAAAAATAGGAAATGTTATTTCATTAAATTAACCCCGCCCTCTACACAGTTACGTGCATATCCTACAGAAAATAAATGTTTTTTATGTAACACCATTTCCTTGTTTGACTGTAATGTTTTTAGTTTACCAAAATATAGTCAGTGTAAAGTACCCAACTTTGTGATGGGATATCTACGGCTGTCATTAATCCACATGGAATAACCACTCCTCATTATTTGCATTGACATTATTTTATCAGCGGAACCCCCTCTTTCCAACCATATTGGTACCATGTTGGTATTGTGCAGGATGATGTCCTACATCATTGCAGCATTGCTATTTTGTCATTTTCACGTCCTACTTCCTGTCTGTAATGTGTTTAGTAAAAAAGGAAAAAGTCAAAAAAACATGACCAACTTCGAGGCGTAATAGCTTCGGCTCTGATAAACCCACATAGATGAGCCAAGACTCATTCTTTTCTGCTGATCTTCATCTTTCCAACGTTACCAATCTTTAGTTGCTAGATCAAAGGACCCGGCGGGCTGCATCTGGCCCGTGGGCCGTAGTTTGCCCACCCCTGGTTTAATGTAGAAAAAGAGCTTACATTGAGCTTACATTGTTATCTACTTTTTATTTTTACAATGCATCAGGATAACTAAACCTGAAGACTGTGTACGTTATCTGAGACAGATTTAAAAACAGCCACTTCCTTGAACAGCTGCTCGTAACCAGCATGGCTGAGTGGAGGCTGTCCAGAAAGGCAAGCAGCTGTTCTTCAGCAAGAATAAATACCCAGCTGGAGAGATGTGAGGGATGCTGACAAGACTGCAGCTGACATGTTAGGAGCAGACATCCAACAGACACACAGACACCCAACAGACACACAGACACCCAACACGCGCACACAGACACCCAACACGCGCACACAGACACCCAACACGCCCACACAGACACCCAACACGCCCACACAGACACCCAACACGCCCACACAGACACCCAACACGCCCACACAGACACCCAACA
>JACXGM010001994.1:29363-50235 GCA_016801145.1 Umbra pygmaea | reverse complement strand
GAGTGGGGCTGGGTAACACAGAGTGGGGCTGGGTAATGTAGAGTGGGGCTGGGTAATGTAGAGTGGGGCTGGGTAATGTAGAGTGGGGCTGGGTTACGTAGAGTGGGGCTGGGTAACGTAGAGTGGGGCTGGGTAATGTAGAGTGGGGCTGGGTAATGTAGAGTGGGGCTGGGTAATTTAGAGTGGGGCTGGGTAATGCAGAGGGCCGTGATACTGAGAGCAGCATGCTTCTGCTGGGCGCTGAACTCCAGCAGATGTTGAGGAGTGCAGGACACCACAACAGGGATATCAGAGATACTTGTTTTATTTGTTCTGCCGGCGCCCCCACCGGGACTCAGTGGAAGAGCTCAGATAACCATCTCCACTAACACCACTTGTCCAAATAGAGGCGAGCCCTGCTTATACAGTGGAAACACAAACGAACCCTTTCTCTGACAAAAGGGATGGGAAATAAATAAGTATCTGTGTGTCCGTGTGCATATGCGAATGCATGGATCACCCACGGTCACTGAGGCCCTCTGTACCCACCGACAGGGTTCCAGGGTGAAGGTCAGAAGATCGCCCTGACCCAGCGTGGTCACATTCCAGCCCCACTGATCTGTTGCCAAGGACAATGTTTGAACACCTGCCCAGCCACTGTCAGAGGCAGGCAGAAGTCTGGGGGGGTCAATGCTGTTTCCTAATAGAAGAATCTATGTGAGTGTTCAGATAGCCCCGTGGTCCCTGAACACCAGTGGAGACTCCCTAGACTGATCTCAGTACTGTTCATACAAGCCAAATCAAAACGCACTCCAGAAGCGGTACACAACGAGTACAGCAGAGTTTTAACATCCACATGAGCCCTGGAGCATGTGATCTAAATGAGAGCCGAGGGTCACAGTTTGTATACCCATGTGGATTCCACCATCAATATCTAATGACAATCAAATCAGACGATCAGCATACACCCAAGTGTGACTTTGTTCCCCTTTTGGCACTATCATGTAGCAGGACACATTAATGTGGAAGTTGACTAGGAATCACAAACCCAACAGATAACATGAGTGATAATTAACAACAGATTGCTTGTTTCCAGATTTATTAACAGGAGCTGAAATAGGCAGTCAGAAAGTATAGAAATGAAATCACAGGATGAAAACATAAAAATGTACTGGAGCAAAAAACTATAGGCTATTCATTGCACAGTTATTAAACTAGATTCCATGTCAGCCACATAACAATGTGCAAATTGATGTGAAAACAGGAGGTACAGTAGGCTATAAATTGCATTGAGGTTCAACAAAATCATAAAAATGTTGCCAAGTTATAGCTGAGAGAATGCTGTGCGCCTAAGCATCACATGAGGCTTTAAATGATTTCACCAGATTTGGGCATAAATTATATGAAGAGTATTTATAAAAGGCTTATCTTTGCAGTAACTAAAGTAACCAACATCACTTGTGTGATTGTGTAATTGTCCTATTTCATTCAAGTAGTGTCTTAATGTGTGTGTTGTGTGTCTGTGTGTTGTTTATTTCTGTGTGTTGCGTTGTGTGTGTGCTAGACTTACCTTTTTTTTATCTCTCATTGAACCTTTCCCACGAACCATGATTTTACATCCCGTCTCTGCTTCTAGCTGCTTGGCAGTCAGACCTCGTGGTCCAAGGATCCTGCCCACAAAGTTAAACTGCAGAGAAACACAAACACACAAACCACATTAGAACCAGGCAGAAAAGACAAACAGTAGGGAAACACAACCACACAAACCACATTAGAACCAGGCAGAAAAGACAAACAGTAGGGAAACACAACAACACAAACCACATTAGAACCAGGCAGAAAAGACAAACAGTAGGGAAACACAACCACACAAACCAGGCAGACATGTTAAACTGTGGCAAAACACTACCATAATACTTTATGCATGAGGCCAATGATTTGAGATCTGTAATGGAAATGTTAACCGGTTCTCTAAACCTGACATGAGATCATATTATAACATTCTGACAGGGGGACAAGGTGAGGGGGCAGGCTGCATGTTTCCGGAGAGTAGGAGTGGGCAGGGGCTCGAATGACGCTTCTACCTTGCTGTAATCTCACGCCCTCATCCCCCGCCCTGGCGCTCTGACACAGTGGTGCTCAATGGCGGCTGAAAGGCAGCCGATATCCGGGAGCGCCTCTGCGACCAGCCTGGGGGCCGTCACTGACAAGATAAGACTTGGTGATCGTTCCTCTATCGATCAGCAGCCTGGGCCGCTCTCTGCTGTTCCACTCAGCGGGCCGCGCGTTGCCTGTCAGTCAGGCCTCTGGGGAGCTGCCTGTCGATGAGCTGGCAATGAGACGGACACACAGACGGGTCTACAAAACATAATGGATCAGAGAGTCTGTCTTTTCGCCTGTCTGTCTTTCTGAGTGCTCGTCCGTCAGTGTGAATGTTTAAAGGAATGACACTCACTGGATACAAGCAAATGTGACCCGCAACAATTGCAAGTTTTCCAGCTAGACATCACTCCCGCAGAACACTTCCTGTCAATGCATGACCTTTGATCCTGTTTTGAACGAGTCCACTGGACAACGCAGTAAGCTTATTGGCTATCAAAGGGCCGCACAAACAAATAACAGAGCCTGACGTATCGAAATCCTGGTCAAACGAGTTCTGTGGGCTGGAAGGTGTATTTTCTTATGGTTGACCATAAGAGTGATGTACCGTGTGATGAGCAACAATCAATGTTTACAATCTGCTCAATATAACACTTTGTGTCATTAGAATCACTCCTTTTTCATTGATCTATTTTTTTCACTCCCCTCTCCTCCCCTGGGGAATTTGGATATTCGGTCTCCAGTTCAGGGATAATGTGATTTTTTTTGCTTTTCTTTGAATCGAAGTACGAAAACAATGTTGAATGCATGTACAAGCCTAGAAACAAACATGGTGGAATCTCCGGTAACCTCCTTGGTGCCTCTGAGGGTTAGAGACAACACACAGCCCCCCTGCTGTCATTTTACGTATCTCTGACCTCGCTGAAAGCCCAGTTGTTTCCAAGGTTTGTTGGCTGCCAAAGTAGGGCGTTTGCACCTGGCATAATTGAAAAGGGCACATTCAACTGCTCTGACAGGCACTACGCCTCCATACCCACATCACATATAGGCCACTCTAGTATCAGGAAAAAAACATCAAAACCATTCATCTCAACATGAGAATACGGCACCATCGAGTACAGCGCGTCACAGAGCTCTATGCATAATCTTCAAGGCAGGTCTTTCAAAATCATTCTGCCCCTTCGATTGTGCGAGCCTGAGGTGTATAGGTGTTTGCTGCGGTGTTTTAGATACATCACTGCCCAATCACGCTTACTTGTACACGGCAAATATATTCCAAGGTGTCCTTTATGTGGGAACAATCAGAGGAACCACAGGAGAGGGTGATTTTCCTAAGTAGGACTGAGCTCGAATTCACAGGGAGGGAAAGTCAAAGAGCCAGGTAGGGTGGCTAGCTCCGCCCTTTGACTCACATCTCATCACATTTTGTATTTTAATTCTCTATTTAAAGAATGTCTTTTAGACATTTATCCCTATTCCCCAACAATTTGGAAACACCAATAATATAAAAAAAATTATTTAAATACATATACAGTGTACATAGTATACATGCACGGCGGATTCGCTAGGTGATTTCAGATGGACTCTGTCTCCGCCCCCTTTAGGTTAATATCTAGCCGGCTCAGTTCCTTGAGCATGGCTGTTGAACGGGAGATTAGTGAAATCCATTCCCAGGAATGCGCATGTAAAAATCGGAGCATCAATTCCCCTAATGGTTTCAATACTAGGACGATTAATATTCATCATGATGTATCGTAGACACCTATCATATTACAAAACATCAGAGCCGTCCTTTCAGTTCATTCAGTTATCTGAGCCTTTCTAACATTCCCAATGCATGAGAATCCAAGTGCTTGATCATAGCCAAACATGCACTGTGCCACAAAGTGGGTCATGAAGAGCATCTTTTGAACGGCGTCACCGGGGTTCTTTTACACACGCTGCCTTATTCATGTGACACAACCCGGCGCCACAAAACACACGTTACAGAATAGAAGTGAAAGGAGGCTCAAAGCAGCACTTCTCTGCCCCCTCCGATCTGACTCCTCTTCAGGAGTGTCCTCTCTCCTCTCCTCTAGTCCTCCTCGACCTCCTTTAGCAGAAACCTCTCCACTGTTCTGCCCCCCATCTCAGCCTGTACAGTACTTGGCACGTATTTGGCAGAGATAAATCCCCCCCATGACGAACGAGGTGGGGGATCAAGGATCAAAAGTCTCTGTGCGATTAGAGAGGGCAGAAGTGTGTGTCCCCCAGTGTGTGTGTGTCTTAGTGTGTGGGTGTGTGTGTCTCAATGTGTGTCTGTGTGTGTGTGTCTCAGTGTGTGTGTGTATCTCAGTGTGTGTGTGTGTCTCAGTGTGAGTGTGTGTGTGTCATAGGGCTGTGCAATTAATCAGATTTTGATCGCGATTTCAATTTCAGCTCTTAACGATCACCAAAACAGTGTAATCGAGAAAAAACGATTATTCGTACATCACATTTTCTAAGAACTCTTATTTTTGGATTGTGTTGGAATGACACTCACCATCGCACTTTCGTCCCTCCTGAAACCGAAAGCGAAACTCACTCTGTCGTCTATTAAAGACACATTTTACAGTGTACCTCTATATCCATCGTGCGAGCAGGCACAAAAAAATAACACATGCCGTTGCATACCTTTAGCCAAAGATGTGTGCCCCGTTAGCACAGTTGAGAACGACTGCTCTATAGAATGTTGTTGCATACTTTGGACAAGTGTTATAATTTGCCATCTCACCACCACTTTACCAAAGTTGCTCTGCGTGCTTTATATGAGAAATGCTTTGCTGATGAGGTGACAAAGTCAGAGTACTGATCTATGGTCTACAGTATTTTATATATTACAGCAAGTTGATTGCAGAAGCTTCATGAGTTTACCTCACAGCAACGCAGGTACTTTGTTTGTTAGTTAGTTTATCAGCTTTGTCTATTTGAGTGTTGTTTAGAATATTTAATTTGTGTCCTTGCAGCGTTGTTTACTTAAACATTTTTTATTTGTATTAGGTTGCGCATATCAGTACCGAAGCAACGAAATTGAGCAGTTAATCACGTTCTCGTTCTTGGTTTCATTAGCACAGGTGTAGCGTAGAGCCATGTATTACTTTTGAACAATTATTCTACCGACTGAAGAGCCAGGCTTCGTGTTACTTCTATTCAGTAGTTTGTTTGAACTGCTCTTTGCGATTCTACAGCAGACTTAATTAAGCACAGTGATCGTGCGCACATGAAAAACCTGCAGGCAAAATAGAAAATAAGACAAGTTTAGAAGTGTTAATCTATTTAATATAATAAATATAAATAACTTATTTGCAAATATAATTGAAATACATTGCTGTCTAATCAAATCCAAACATTCAAACGAACTGTGTGCTGCTGGTCACCCTCAACAAAGTTAAAAAAATGCACCCGCTCCTGACGTCAGAATATTTTCACTGTTTTTCAAAAACAACAAATGCAAATTTCCAAAATCAATGAGTAATCGTTTTAAATAATCGTGATTTCAATATTGACTTAAATAATCGTGATTATGATTTTTTTCCATAATCGAGCAGCCCTAGTGTCTCAGTGTGTGTGTGTCTTAGTGTGAGTGTGTCCTCGTGAGTCAGAGACACTTAAATTCCATCTCTCATCATTGTCAGGTGAAATCTGGGTGTGAAGGTGGTCCGTGGTGGCAGGTCAGTGTGGTCTTTGTGGACAGGATTTGGTACAGCCCTATGCAAAAGTTTGAGCACCCCTGACAATTTCCATGATTTTCTTTTAGAAATAAATGGGTGTTTCGATCAGCAATTTCATTTTGATCTATCAAATAACTGAAGGACACAGTAATATTTCAGTAGTGAAATTAGATTTATAGGATGAACAGAAAATCTAAACGAAATTAAGACAGGTGCATAAATGTGGGCACCCCAACAGAAAAATCACATCAATATTTAGTTGAGCCTCCTTTGATGGTTGCCGAGCATGGACAGCCCACTTCAAATCACCCCACAGATTTTCAATGATATTCACGTCTGAGGAATGGGATAGCCATTTCAGAACATTGTACTTGTTCCTATTCATAAATGCCAGAGTAGATTATGAGCAGTGTTATGGGTGGTTGTCTTGATGAAAAATCTAGTATAATTTCAACTTTGTGACTGATTCCTCTATATTATTCTCAAGTATCTGCTGATATTGAGAGGAATCCATGCAACCCTCAACTTTAACAAGGTTGCCAGTACTGGCACTGGCCACACAGCCCCACAACATGATGGAAGCTCCACCAAATTTTACTGTGGGTAGCAAGTGTTTGTCTTTGAACGCTGTGTTCTTTTGCCGCAATGCATAACGCCCCTTGTTATGACCAAATAACTCCATCCTTGACAGAACCTTCTTCCAAAATAAAGCTGGCTTGTCTAAATGTGCATTTGCATACCTCAAGCAACTCTGTTTGTGGCATGTGTGCAGAAAAGGCCTCTTCCGCATTATTCTCCCGTACAGCTTCTCCTTGTGCAAAGTGCGCTGAATTGTTTAAAGATGCACAGTGAAACCATCTGCTGCAAGATGATGTTGTAGGTCTTTGGAGGTGGTCTGTGGGCTGTTTTTGACCATTCTCACCATCCTTCGCCTTTGCCTCACTGATATTTTACTTGGCCTTCCACTTCTGGCCTTAACAAGAACTGTGCCTGTGGTCTTTCATTTCCTCAATATGTTCCTCACAGTGGACACTGACCGCTTAAATCTCTGCAATAGCTTTCTGTAGCTTTCCTCTAAATCATAATGTTGAACAATCTTTGTTTTCAGATAATTTGGGAGTTGTTTTGAGGCCCCGATGTTGCCACTCTTCAGAGGAGAGTCAAAGAGAACAACAACTTGCAATTGGCCACCTTAAATACCTTTTCTCATGATTGGATGCACCTGTCTATGAAGTTCAAGGCTTAATGAGCTCACCAAACCAAATGTGTGTTCCAATTAATCAGTGCTACGTAGTTACAGCTATTCAAATTAACAAAATGACAAGTGTGCCCAAATGTATGTGCCTGTCTAATTTCGTTTTGATGCATATTGCACATTTTCTGTTAATCCAATGAACCTCATTTCACTACTGAAATATTACTCTGTCCTTCAGTTATTTGATAGACCAAAATGAAATTGCTGATCCAAACATCCAATTATTTCTAAATGAAAATCATGGAAATTGTCAGGGGTGTCTAAACTTTTGTCTGTCAGGTCATTGAGTAATCTCTACGGCAGCTGCAGCTCACTACGGGGCACTGTGAACATTCTCTTCCTTATTAGGAACCAAGAAGAGCTGTAGAGACACCAAGCTCTAACACACCGTCATTATCTGGCTGTCCCCTGGATTTACAAAGCAAGCCAGTACCCGACTATCCAGGCCCCATCTCCAGCAGCACTACGTCCAGCACTGGAGCCAGGTGGACGGACCAGTCCAGATGACTGCAGGAGAAACATTGAATTCAGATCCATAGTATTGATCAGAGACGGAGAGCAGTCTAACAGCGGCAGCCAGCCGGAGAGGCCAACAGGACAGAGACGGATTGACTCTGTTGTCGCTGCAGAAGCCACATTCACTGTTCCCTCCGAACAAGGAAGAATGGAGAGAGAGAGAGAGAGAGAGAGAGAGAGAGAGAGAGAGAGAGAGAGAGTGAGAGAGAGAGAGAGAGAAAATCCATTGTAAATCCATTGAAGCTAATGGAATGTCTAATATCTGCTTTTAAGAACTCACCCTTTTACCCAATCTGGCCGGTGGAGATTAAGTGCATTTTCCATCAGCTACAATAAAACGGGGTAGCAGAACATAATTAGGGCCCTTTAAGACCGGGAGCGCGCAGGACCAACCGCCAGACACTCACTGATCTGCTTATCTTATGAAGATAAATGAGCTAGCTGCTGTAATAGGCAAATTAATTATTGCATGGCTTCTAATAGCAGTTAGCTGTAATCCGTTTCTGCAGGAAGCCTTTTGTTTTCATTATGAGTCAGGACAAGAAGCCGAGCATGGACGAAGAAAGACCATAGCTCCTTCAGGACACGGCAAGTGTGTGTGGTGTGTGTGTGTGATTGTTATGTTTGACCTTATCATATGTGACCTTTTAACCATAACAAAAGCCACTCATACTTTTTCAATCTGGTTTCGAACACGATTTGATATCAGCTTCTCGACAGTAGTATGAGATACTCCCTATTGGTCATCATAACAGCGATCTGAGAAATGGCATCTATCTTTTAACAGAGCTGTGTGATCCAGTGCATGGATATTCTAGAATTGCGTCATCCATTTGAATTGTATGTGTTCGATGATGAATGGACACTGGCTTCATCCCAGCCTCATCCCCTCATGGATGATGGTGCGTGTTGTTGGAGCGGTCCTAATGAACCCTAATTAACCTTCATTAGCCATGCGCTGATCCATGTCGCTTGTGCTGCCGGCATCCTCTCTCCCATGAGTCTGGCCTTGTTTATTATTATCATCACAATAATGAGGCCTCATTTATACGCCTTAACTCACCTAATCACAGAGTGCCCCCCTGGCCGCCCTCCTCTGTCCCACCTTTAACTCAGTCCTCAAGCAGCAGAGATGAGAGGGAGGGCCGCACTCTTCAAGCCAAGGTCAACCTCCCGTGCCGTTACTGCTTCCACACACAGGCAGAAAGCGTGCGACATTAAACACACACAGTTAACCAGAATTGCTGCCGACGCAGCTGCAGGTACTGCATGATAGCTTGGGTAGGCTATTTGGTTGTCTAGTGACTTAAGAGTGGAGTCCTTGGTGATGACTAATGCAGTGATTGCTAACCTAGATCTACTTCAAACATGGAGACAACGTGTTTTTTGCACACTTTTGTTTCTTACATTGTATTCACAGCCACTTACATTTTGTGCATTGATTTTAAGATAGGAGCAAGCAAGCCTTCTTTAAACTGGTTGGGGTCCATTGGGCAACAGGCCTTTATGAGCCCCCACCCCATCATATACCATAATACTAATTGACTGAAAAGACACATCACAACAGTACGAGCAGACACACTTGTGCACACTAATCCGTGGCAGCTGCTGCTCTTTCAAAGAGGGGAAGCAAATTTTCGGCCTACATCATAAAAATTGACAATTTATTTAAATTCTGCCCTACGTTCCTTTTAAAGAAAATGCTCTGTGACCCTGTCGTACCAACTAGGTGTCTTTTCCAGTGACTTACCAGTGTCCTCTCAATGGCTAGCAGAGCTAGGCTGCTTAAACGGACTTGTCCCATTGTGTTACGGGTGTAGGACTTGAGCCACTTTAAACAGGAGAAGCTCCTTTCTACACATGCAGATGTAGCTCCAATTGTTGCCACTAATGAGAACAGTTTGTAAAGCTGATGCATTGCACTGTCCAACTCCATGTCTTTAAGGAACACCAAGTAATCACACAGTTTTCCCCTGTTACCCTGCAAGTCCTGACCTCAGTCTCCCTGAATCAAAGTGATAGTCATATCTTTTCAGGACACTTTGGAAGGCCTCCTTTGGAAACACTTGTCTCATGACATCAAATTTCCCTGGATTGACTAATTCTAAGAAGAGTATACTTTCCCAATTTTTAAAACATCAAGGAATCTGCTCCAAGATGTTATCAAGGATGGCCATGTACAGATTTCCGTAGCGCTCTTGGGGATCCTGCAATTGGGTCAGATGGCGCTTTCTCATGGGCTCATCTCGTGGGTCTAATGTGAGATCTGCTGCTTTGGCATAAACAGCTTGGAAAGCCCCCTCTGACCTCTTCTCTTTGACAAATGCAAGAAGAGACTCAATTCTTTTCTTTTAGTAAAGAACATCCATAGCCCTCTGCTGGACAATATCAAAGACCACATCAGTGTTGATACCTGTTTGTGTGATACCTGTTTGTGTGTAACCAAATAGCTAATTAATTGAACTACATGAACTACTCATGTGAATGGGTATGTCTTTTGAGGTGTATACTTAATTTTTGCTATTGTATTTAACAAATTGTATGAAATTATTACAGCAATCTATGACTTATCTATTTTTAGATAACATTTTCAAGGGGCCCTCGTTTGATTAAATAAACAAAAGTAAAAAATAAAAACAATAAGTGTGGCATAGGGTTGACTAGAGAAGATTTGGCAGGGACCCCAGATTAATGCTACTTTATCCAGTGGTCTGGGCCCCCGTGCCAGCTGAGCGCCCTGGCCTACAGCCCTGTTAAGCACATGCATAAACACAACTATTGTCGGCAACTCCTCAGCAGGTGCAGGATGAAGATTACTCACATGCTTCCTCCAAGCACGTGTCATCAAGCCATCTGATTCTTATCACACCGCTCTTATAACAAAGACAACTTGAGTTGGCAAACATTCACAGGCACCCAAACTGCGGACAAGGAGTTGCTATAGAGCCACGTGACAAGGTACCCAGTCTCAATATCCACCCTATCCAACCTGGGCAGTGCTTTACCAATTTACATATCGCATTCTTTTAGCTAATATTGAAAACGTAGGGTTGTAGGGGTCTTCAGAAAATGCGCTGGGACCCTTCCTCCTGTTTATGAAGGACATCCAAGCGAAAATGCAAGTTCTAAGCGACAATCAATCTTGTAGCACATGCTTCTAATGATTAATAATCACTGATGGTCTCTCATCTCTCCTGTGGATCAGCCTGACCCAGATAACCAAACACAGCAGCCAACTGATAAATGACAACAGCTCATTCACACTGGCAATCCACACTGAACCGCTCACTGTTCTGGTGAGCACAATTAAAAGCTTTGTCACTGCAGACCCCGAAAATGTATTTCTGGTCCACCAGAATACCATCCATCAACCGCTATCCAGCCACACTGCTTTTCCTCTCACACACGCCCACACCACATGCACGCACGCACGCGCACACACACACACACACACCTAAATGTAAACAATATAAACAGGGTGTGTAAGCTCAGTGAGCCTTACGGATTCCTGTCTTTCATTGCCTAATAACATTGTTCAGTAAATTAGTACGAGTATGGGCTGCCAGGAGAGTGGTAGCAGCGCTACGAGGAGACAGAAGGGGAGGTATTTGAAGGGGAGAAGCTTGAAGGGGAGGAGTTTGTAGGGGAGGAGTTTGTAGGGGCAAATTAATTTCCATGCCACTGCTCTCCTGGCCCAGAAACAGGGGCGAAACCCCAGTGAATGTTTCCTCTCGTTCGAACAGGGACTAGGGCGTGACTCCTCTGCCCTGGATACCACCTTTCCTCACCCGCACATTCATCATCACTTCACATGCACACATGGCCCACTTACACATGCACACTTGTCCTCTATAAAGCCAGTGCTCCTAAGAAAAAAAACTTTCAGCTCAGAACAAAATAATAACAGACCAGATTAGAGTTTGCAAAAAACATCTAAAAACCCTGTCAATTTCTGAAGTAAAGTCTATTGACAGATGACACAAAGATCAACTTGTACCAGAAGGATGGGAAGAGAAGAGTATAGAGAAGAAAATGAACTACTCATGATCCGAAGGCTATCACATCATCTGTGTAGCATGGTGGAGGTAGTGTTACGGCATGGGCATGTATGGCTGCCAATGGAACTGGCTCCCTTGTATTTATTGACGATGTGACTACTGACAACAGCAGCAGGTTGAATTCTGTAGTGTTTAGGGCTTTATTAACTGCTCAGATTCAGCCAAATACTGCAAAACTAATTAGGTAACAACACTTTACATTACAGATATACAGTGACCCAAAGCATACTGCAAAAGCAACCTGAGACTATTTTAATGCAAATAAGTGAAATGTTCTGCAATGCCAGACAAATCACCTGACCTGAATCCAACTGAGCATGAATTTTACTTGCTGAAGGCAAAACTGAGAGTAAAACATCCTACAAAACAAGCAGGAACTGAAGACAGCTGTGGTAAAGACCTGGCAGAGAATAATTAGGGAAGAAACCCAGCATCTGGTGATGTCTATGGGTTCCAGACTTCAGGCAGTCACAATTTAATTCATGATGATATGGGGCGAGGGCACATATAACAACTGCTGTAATTCCTACACCATTTACCCGATTTTATGTGTACCTTTATGTTTATTTGAATTATCCTTTTTCCAGCATTGTTTTTGCCCATGCAGGGTTTCAAATATTGAATGCTCTTATTACAGATTTTTAAGTCACTGTGGATGAGTGTCTGGTATGACTAAAATGTCAATGTAACATGATTTGGGTGTATGATGTGGATGCTACAATTGCAGCAGAAAGTCTGTATCTGTATATATAGCCTCATTGATTATTAATTTCATGTTTGGAAAATACAAAAAAAGATATATTTTTTGTATTATCAGCTTCATTATAAGAAATCAATTTTGAGGTAATAATAAAATAAATGTAGAGAAAAAATCATCACAATTATTGGCAGCCCTAGATATTCTTATGAGAAAATCTTATTTTCCCCAAGTTTATCATTAGGGAAATCTTGAGTGGTCACCCGTGAGAGTAATGTTTAAATGTCAGGTGACACACGCCAAACTCCCTTACATCTCTCAACATACAGAAGGTCAGAGAACACACACATGAAATCAGACAAAAGGTTGCTGACATTCATGTTGTCCTGTGGGACTGTTATTCTTCCAAAAGACCTGGGACACTTTTCGGGCTACCAGGACAATCCAGTTGGCAGGAGGCTAAAACTTCCTTGTCATTGGATCTACGAGCAGGACAATGACCCAAAGCACTCTTCTAGATCCCCCAAAAATGTCTCACTGAGTGCAGAATCAAGCTATCACATGACCATCCCAGTCCCCTGAACCAAACCCATTAAATGCCACAGTCCACAAATGGGGACCAAAGACTGTAAAGAATCTAGAGAGTTTGTGCATGGATGGATAGTTTCAAATCATTTGCTACGTGTTCACCCACATCAAAAAACACTGTTAACAGGTGAAGTCTCAGTTCTGTTATCTTGGCAAGGGGAGGGTACACAATGTGCTAAATGCTAGGATACCTTTAACAGTGACAGGTGCTTTTGAGAAAAATATCTATTCATTTCCATTAAAGGTACTATTTATTTAATATTTTGAGTTCTACATTAAATTAATAAACAACATATGTTCATAGCCATTTTGGCAAACCCAGTCAATTAATCACATTTATTTCATAAATCCCTTTTTAAAACAGCAGTCACAAATTGCTTTGACTGATAATCTGCCTAAAACCCCCAAAGAGCAAGCAACAACAAGTGATGCACAGTGGCTAGGAAAAACTCCCTAGTAGGTGGGAACTAGGAAGAAACCTAGAAAGGGGCCGGACTGTAGTTAAGATGTTATTAATTAATTGTGTAGATAGGTTTACTGACTATGTCATAATTGAAAGGGTTAGAAGCCAGTGTAGTATTATGATGTAGACTTTAATCGTGACGTAGACTGTAGCCTGTGTAGTATTATGATTGAAATTGACAGTTAACTACATTACAATTTTATGTAATGTCATTTACAGATTGTCAAATCCAGTAGTGAGTCTTTCTGTGAAAGTACAGACCACCAGTGTTAAATTGAACTCGACTTTCCCTCAAGCAGTCAAAGTGATTTGTGGAGCGCTGGTGCTTATCCATACAGGGTTTGCAATAGTGCAGTTGCCATTGACAGTTCAGACAGAAATAAAGAATATACACCGCGTTCCAAATTATTATGCATATTGGAATTAAGTGTCATAAATATTAAATATTTAGTTTTTCAATCAAACTCATGGATGGTATTGTGTCTCCGGGCTCTTTGGATCACTTAAATCACTCTCAGAAACCTGTGGTAATTAGTTTGCCAGGTGAGCCCAATTAAAGGAAAACTACTTAAGAAGGATGTTCCACATTAATAAGCAGGCCACAGGTTTCAACTAATATGGGAAAGAATAAGGATCTCTCTGCTGTGGAAAAGTGTCAAATAGTGCAATGCCTTGGACAAGGTATGAGAACATTCAATATTTCATGAAAACTCAAGTGTGATCATCGTACTTTGAAGAGATATGTGGCTGATTCAGAGCACAGACTAGTTCGTGCAGATAAACACATAATGAGGAAGGTTTCTGCCAGACAAATTCATTGAATTAAAACAGCAGCTGCTGAAATGCCATTACAAAGCAGCAAACAGGTATTTGAAGCTGCTGGTGCCTCTGGAGTCCCTGTAAACCTCAAGATGTAGGATCCTCCAGAGGCTTGCAGTTGTGCATAAACCTACTATTCGGTGACCCCTAACCAGTGCTCGCAAACAGAAATGGTTACAGTGGGCCCAGAAACACTGTGCCATGCAAACCTAAGGGTCCAGATGGATCGAGTAGTGGATGTTTGGTGGATGCCGACCATGTCCCAATAAGGCTGCGACGTCAGCAAGGAGGTGGAGTCATTTTTTGGGCCGGAATCATAGAGAGAGCTGGTAGGCCCCTTTAGGGTCCCTAAAGGTGTGAATATGACCTCGGCAAAGTATATAGACTTTCTGACTGACCACTTTCTACCATGGTACAAAAAGAAGAACCGTGCCATACATAGCAAAATTATTTCATGCATGACAATGCATCATCTCATGCATGACAATGCACTCTCATGCTGCTATGGGCATAAAAGGAGAAAAACTCATGGTGTGGCCCCTATCCTCCCCTGACCTCAACCCTATGGAGAACCTTTGGAGCATCCTCAAGCAAAAGTTCTATGAGGGTGGGAGGCAGTTTGCATCAAAACAGCAGCTCTGGGAGGCTATTCTGACATGCTGCAAAGAAATTCAAGCAGAAACTCTCCATAAACTCACAAGTTCAACGGATGCAAGATTTGTGAAGGTGATATCAAAGAAGGGGTTGTATGTTAACATGTAACTTGCCCTGTTAAGATGTGTTTGATTGAAATAGCTTTTGATTTCAATAAATATGACCTAATGCTGTAAATTCAACAAATGACCATTTTCAGTTCTTTACAACCTAAAACATGTTTAAAAACTCTGTTGTGCATAATAATTTTGATCAGTGCATTTTGAGCTTTCTATTTGTGAAAAATATACTGTTTTCATTGGGTGGTTTGTTCAATGAAATTTGACTTGTACCCTAAGAGTTGGTGACTTAAAAATTATACTCACTGTCATTTGCATCGACTATTGAGAAAATCAGTGTAAGATATAATTAGCATAATAATTTCAAAAGCGGTGTAATATATTTATATATATTATATCTGAAATCCCATTATTTTCTTAAACAATAAACATTAAAACAGCTGTTTTCCTGGGATTGCATTGTGAATTGTTGTGCATTTGTTTGTCAGAATGTCCTCCTTATGGAATCTGCAGCTTGAATGTGCCTCAAAACGAGGGGTACATTTACCTGTAGGCTGCATCACAATACGCAGACGAGGTAAACAGATACTCTGTTTTATTATAGGCTTGTGTAGTGTTTCTATTCACTGTTTTCTTTGCAGATAAAAATGAAATTTGAACTGTTTTAGCACTGGCAAAGTACTCTGTGTTGCAGCAACACAACTCAAATGAACCCAGAGCTCTCACAGTATATTAAACACTTCTTCATATCAACATCATTCTTTCATTCTCCTTTCATTGTAAGACGACCTGCTTATTCCCCCCCTTCAAAACTCCCACAGACGTGTGCAAAATTCTAGAAGGGTTAATTCACAGGTTTTCCTGAAATCCCACAAACAAAAGTGGAATAACCAGAAATTAATAAAAGGTTCCCTTGATTTTGCAACCATTCCATGTAGCCAGCCAGCACCTCATCAGTTCAGCCTCTCTGTCCCTGTCTTCTTCTCATCAGGGTATCACCCCACACCTGCCCCTAATCAATACCTACCAGGTGGAGGTAATTGCGCCCCCACAAATAATCCCCTCACTTCTTGTCCTGACCCCACATATAGCTGGATGCTGTGATTGGAGTGCATCAGAAGCAGCACTATGAAGAGCCATGAACAAACATGCTAATTAGTGGGGAGAGTTCCAAGCTAAATACCTTCCACTGTAGAGGACGGGGCATAGGGTTCCACTTCATTTAAAACTCATTTCCAAATCTGTGGAATACTGGTCACTTATACCATCACCACTTATTGTCAAATTACCATGATATGATCATAAATATGAATTTACAGAAACACACTCCAAAATACTATTCACTGTTTATACTTATAAAGCGGGTGGTTTGAAAATTGAATTTTGATTGATATTTTGGTTGATAGCTGTGGTATATTAGACCATATACCATGGGTATGACATTACATCCTTTTTTACTGCACTAATTGTGTTGGTAACCGTAACTGGTTGATAAGAGCAATAAGGCACCTTAGGTGATTGGATATATTGCCTATATACAACGGCTGAGTGAGATGTATCGTGCACAAGAATAGTTCTTAGCCGTGGTATATTGACCATATATCCCACCCCCTTGTGCCTTATTGCTTACGTAATTGTGCATACTGTATACACGTATGGATAAAACAAAATATTTCTGATGGTAAGATTTTTCAGCTTAAATCTAAAATCAGTTATGAAAAAGTTTAAAAGTTAAGATAATTGTTACTTATTTTAACAGCCAACAACTGATTGATGCACTACTTGTAAAATATATTAACTACACAATAACGCAGGCACACACACACGCGCCCGCACGCACGTGCACGCACGCACGCACACACACACACACACAGTTACTCTCCAGGCTCCTGCCTTCTCAGCTTGAGGCTATATGAAGCCCTCTCATTTCATCTCTCAGTGTTCCTAATGAACCCGTCGTCAGTTAAAATGATCCTTCCTGTCCTTCAGAGGACGGCCAGCATTGACACGCCCCTCCTCCTTTTGCTGCCATTGGCTGGAGGCTAGCACAGCAGGCTAACATGCTGACTGACAGCGACAGAGATGCCGCAGATACACCATCTTGTCCCATCAACACCTACTGTACATCCAGCTTAAGCAGACATACTGCGGAGGTCTACGTTAACATCCTACTCCAACTAGGACTCCCCAATCACTTTAAGCCAGTTCTCTCAAATGATGAGCCGACTCAATACCTCAACTACATTTACCACAACATTCACATTTAGAACACTTATATTCACAGACCAATTCCAATCAATAGAAGGTGGTCTATTTCAAGTGTGCACAATAACTCAGCCTCTACTGTTATCCCACTGGGAAATAAGGTGGCATAAAACACCTGTTAGTAGCAGTAAAACTTCAGCATAATTTGGATGTGTTTAAACCTCAGATGGCTTGCCTCCATTATTGCTGCCCACGCAAGAATCAGCCACTCAGAGAAACAAGTTAATTGGGATCAATCAGCTCGGCGCTCGGCTTGTTCCCCCTGGGCCAGGAGGCTTAGGAGAGCAGGATCTGAGGGCGATTGCTTAAGAGATTTGTTCACTACTAGGCAGATTCAGCGTTGAGTCATAATCAACATTCACACACAGTTGAGGATAGTTCAATGAGGCCTTTTAGGAGGATGGTTGTCCTAGTGTTTCTGTAGCCTGGATATCCTTACTTGTTGCTACGGCCGAACGCCACCACAATTAACGTTTCTTCTCAGTTATGAGTGTGGATCCGACTCTAACGTCACTAACGACACTAACGCCTTCTTTACACTATGTAAAGTGTTGGTATTATGCTTTCTTTTTCTAAATAAAATATAATAGAAATGGTCCATACATACAAAAAGCTTATTTCTCTCATGTGATATCCTTATAACTTTTTGTCAACTGACTAATATCCTAATATAATACATACAATAAATTTACCACATTAAAATCTTTGACATCGTTGTATGTTGCTTCTATATTTTTGATCAGTGAAAACACAATTTTGCCAATTCTCATCGTTGTCAATCAATGGTTTGCATCGGTCCCAGACTGAAGTATACAGCAAGCCATACAGCAGCGGTAGCATTCATTTGAGTCATCAGGCAATACTTTCAGATATATTTTGCTAATACTTTATTGTTCATAATAAGGGAAATAACTGTGTGCCATCATTCAAGACCATGCCTTTAAATTTAGACTATGCCTGACATGAAGTATAGTCACTCTGTCCAATAACACAAGCAGTTCCCCTGGTTACATGGTGCACTGTCCGATTCCAACCTTCACCATATCTCCTGGCTGATCAATAACTGGACGGTGGCCCGGACTCTGATGCAGAGGAAACTAGATTACCTGGATGAAGTAAGAACCCGTTAATCCCATAAGAAGGATTCTGACTGCAGTTGTATCCAGTCCCCACGCTTTCCGTGCATTCTATTGTTCATATTAATCTAGGAAAGTGCCTTGAAACGAGCATACATATTTCATCGTAAACTTGTCGTGGTACTTAATTTGTGAGTGTGTGGTCCTCCTAGGAGTTGCGAGAAGGTTTTCACTATGTGTTTGTGTGTGTGTGTGTGTGTGTGATTGCCTGTAGGTTTTACTCACATCTGGGTACTCTTTTACAGGCACAAAGAGTTTCTCCTGGAGTTGCACGATGGGGCCCACTGCCTCCGGCAGTTCACTGGTCCTCTTGTCCGTGCTGCCGTTTAACGTGTCGTTGTACATGTCCTTTCGTACCCGGCTGATCTCTAGAGGACAGGAGGAGACAATGCGGTCAGTTCCACTAAGAACTGCACATACCATAAGTTACAATTCACCTCTCAGGGATAGCATCCAGAGCAAGACAAAACTGGCAAGGATCAATAAGGAACTAAACAGCCTTCTACTAATACTACAGAACATAACTACACAGATCCATTGAGGTAATCAATGTTAGGGAGAAAGCTTCAATACTGTGTTCAAGGGGCAATGTGAACCTGCTACTATCACTGGTGATGTGGTAGGAGAATATCAAGGTTCAATGTGGGTTTAAGCCCAGTTCTAGGAACTTATTTTTTACTTATTTTACATTTTATGGTATGAGCCTAATCTCAAATCATAACTCATACCTTAACCAGTATGAAAAAATACTTAGATGTTATGTAACTGTTGAGTTGTGACGTTGTCACCCCCTTTTGAGAAAAATATTGAATACTGGATTTTTGTTGCACTCCAACTTCATTTAAACTTACAATATGTAGATTTTGGCTGCTAGGGGTCTATTAATCAAAACAATAGCAGAAGATGTACTTGGATGACGTCTGGAAGTTACGTGGGATCATGGGTTTTGTTATCGTCGTCAATGACAACCTTCCATTCTAGCGTCTCTGGTAGAAAAAAATGTTCACTGACAAAGTAATGTGTTGTTAAAAATATTATAACTTTATTCACGTTGTGTTTGGCGGTTCCCTGGAAATTAGAGGAACATAGAGCAGTCAAAGGTTATATGACGGCATTGACGGGCGACAAAATGAAACGTCCCGTGTCTTTGAATGATATCACAAATTTCTCGGGATTTGAAAGTTGGTGGAAACATTTAGGATAATGTAAGTACACAACTAAGAAATATATATAATATAAATATAGTGATGTTTGCTTTTTTAATGCAAAGTATGTCTTTTGTTATTGTTTTGGAAAACTACATCTTGTACCTTTAAGTCTGGCAGTGTGAACAAAAGAAACAGATGAATCATCAGGACATCCGTATGTGATCTGACTTCTATAGATCACCTGCATCCTACATCCTGCCACATGACGTTACCAAACCTGCCGTCACTAACTATTCTCTGCCCGAAGAGCACATCTGAGATGTGGAGAACGTTGTTGGACGTTCAAACACTTGCATCTGGTTTAGTCTCCCTGAAAGAATACACAGTCGTAAGAAAACAGCTGGACACACGTAGGTGTATGACTGCAACAATGCGAGAATCCTGTCATCTCTTTCATTGTATGAAATGTCTTTGATTCTGAAGGGTTCTTTGAGTATTTCCTTCTGTTGTTATCCTTCTATATAATTATGAAAACAACAAAGAAAACAATGTCCTCAGAGGTGTCTAGTCAAGCCTGCCGACTGAACCCCAGAACATTTGTATCCAAACTTCACCCGGAGAGACACATTTGTGCATGATCCAAACAATATACTCAACTTGGAAAAGACAACTTGAAAAATACTGCTTCATCCACCACATGAATTTAACATCAACAACACACACACAATGTTTAATGGAGTGAGTATCTACGGCATGCCAACACCAGCAGAAGGCATGATAAAAAAACACGAAACACAGCAATTTGATAATCTTACTTCAAGCAATACCAAAACACACAGCAAACAGCTTAGACCAGGAAGTCCTGTAACCTCTGGTGTAACCTCAATAAACGAGTCTAACTGCTGGGCCTGTGGGCTTTCTCCAGAACTCTCTCTCACTGGCAGAAAAAAAAGAGATGCCAGAAAGTCAATACTGTAGTATAGCTGACAGAGAGAGACGAGCGCGCGCGTGTGTGTGTGTGTGTGTGTGTGTGTGTGTGAGAAAGAGAAAAACAAATAAGACATAGATGGAGAGAGTGAAATAGACAGAGATAAAAAGATGAAATAAAAACAAGGATAAAGTTAGATAGAGCACACGATGTAGGAGAAAAGGAGTCTGTTTTGAACAAGCTGTGGAGATGAGGTTGTGTGTCATTCATAAGGTGAGGTAACCCGGAGAGGAACCACAGTTACACAAAGAATCTGTCAATTAACAAAAGGCAGTGATAACTCTCCATTTCCTAAACCAACCAATATTATCCCTGATAGAGAGAGGAGAGTGGGAGTGTGAAAGAATGAGAGAGAGAGAGAGAGAGAGAGAGAGAGAGAGAGAGAGAGAGAGAGAGAGAGAGAGAGAGAGAGAGAGAGAGAGAGAGAGAGAGAGAGAGAGAGAGAGAGAGAGAGAGAG
>JACXGM010001994.1:12836-23450 GCA_016801145.1 Umbra pygmaea | reverse complement strand
GGCGGAAACATATGGACACAGCAACATGGACTCCACAGACCCTGGGGCTGGCCTCATGGCACCATGGGCTTACTACCACCTCTCAACTGATCCGAGAGTGACACAAGGAGAGAGTGAGACACTGAGAGTGGTACACTGAACCACAGACAGATAGAAGAATGAGACAATGAGTGTAGAAACTAAGAATGAGACAATAACTATAGGCACTAAGAGAAAGTGAGACACTGAACCATAGAAATAGAGATGAGAGTGAGACACTGAACTATAGACAGAGAGTGAGACAATGGGAGAGTGAGACACTGAGAGTGAGATGCTTAATGAGGCATTTAGAGAGAATAAGACACTACGATTTGAAACACTCACACTAAGATATTGGAAGACAAAGAATATGGCCATAAAGCATTTTTCACATATTTGATGGCATGATGGCATTTAATGTTTCAAGCTCTAACTATGCTTTATTGGCAGTGCATGACCCTAGGATGGCAACCAATTAATTCTAACCGGTTTTAATGGCTTTCTACATTCTAATTACTTCATACTATTAAACCAGCCTTCAACAAAAATAATATGAGGACAAAAATGACAGTTGAATACTGTATAAAAGAGTTGACATTTTTATAACACTGCACAGAAATCCAAATGCTCTGAACTTCTTGAACTTAAATTCTTGAACTTGAACAATGGTTACCACACTAACCTACAGTACATAATCATGACTTGTCTAATGATGCATGTTATCTTATTCATCCATTTGAATTAAGACAGATCTACCAAATTAGAAATATATTGTTTTCAATGGTTAAATGCACAGACCTTTCTGAAACAAAGATAAAACCTGAGCTAATGTAAAACTGTGAGATAATGAACGTATAGTTAATTTACAACTATGGTATACTGTAATTTAGTATGAGTATGTGAATAGACTACAACATCAACATATTCTGTGAGGAAAAGGACTGGTATAACATAATACACTGAGCCGTCATGTGAACGGAGAAAGTCATGAGCTGTAAACGCAGGGACACACAGCAATACAAATCTATGATCTCCATACTGCCCACGGTGATTACATTTATGCACGAACACAGTAACATACTTCTAGAACATTCCCGCACTGTTCTGCATGCTTTGGCTTAGGCTGACATAATTAGGTTGTCCTGTCACGAGACGTGGTTAAGAAGTTAATGGTTTAATGCTTGTGAATGAGTGGCGGCAGATATCACATGTTTTGGGGACAGGAGGTCAGACAAAGTAGTCCGGGTCCAAAAACGATCCGCAAAAAAGCAAAAGAAATCTTCTTCATAGAGTCGGTGAAGAGATAAACCAATGGTCGGATCAGACGTTACAGGTGTCCCTGAGTAAAGATACTATAGCACTTATTGTATGAGTATGAGGGTTTTCCTGGCTAAATTTGTACCTAATCATCCACAGCATTCAATCGTCTCATTCATTCTGTTACCAATTCAATTCAAATTTGAGAACAGAAACCATACATTTTAAGCAGTCTGACAAACACAATATAGCTAGGAAGTTAGGAAATCCGAGGAGATTATTTTTACTTCTCAACCTCAATATCTCAACTAAAGATAGGCCTACAGTATTTAAACGAATCTAACATTGCGCAGTCAAAGCCTAAAACAAATCTAATCCACCTTCAGAAGGAGTAGCGATTTCTCTATCTTCTTTGAGCTGTTAGCGAGCTGGGATAATTGAGGTCAAGGATTGCTCATTTTTCACAGCCGGGTCTTGACGCTCTTTATCAGCATTAAAGAGGGCACTTTAATAGATGGTTCATTAGAATGTCCTTTACAGTGGGCTTGGGCACCAGCCCAGGTAATTAGAAAATCCACCTCAGAAAGGTAAGATTCTATTATAAAAGGTATTTTGCTTTACTAATACAACTTGAAATCTGAACTGCTAACAGAAAAAAAAATCTGTAATGTTTCCCATGCGAACAACAATTGCTGAATATTTTGAAGGATTAACTTTGTGTTGAGAAGTGGTCAGAGACTGTTATATAGTACAGTGGTAGATCGATGGTCTTGAAGGACGCACATTGACTCTAAAAGAGTCTTTGTATTCAATTTCTTCTTAATATGCTTATTCATAGGCTTGACTTTTGGCAAAAACTGATTAGTGCACCAGCATACCAGATCATTTATTGCATAAAAACAAAATGAATTAATAACATACACTAAATAGTGTGTGGACATCCCTACTAAAGGTGGAGGAGGGATTATATTCTGGGGCAGTTTTTTAGGGTTTTGGCTAGGCTGCTTAGTTCTCATGAAGGGTAATCTTAATGCTACATACAAGGCATTTGACAATTGGGTGTTTCCAACTATGTGGTAACAGTAACCTGTTCAAGCATGACTGTACCCCTGCGCATAAAGCAGGGTCCGTAAAGACATGGTTTGGCAGAAACTCAAGTGGCCTGCACAGAGCCCTGATCTTAACCCCAATGAACACCTTTGGGATGAATTGGAACAGTGGTTGTGAAATAGGACTTCTCATCCAACATCATTGCCTGACCTCACAAATGCTGTTTCTGCTAAATGGGAACACAGACACACACCAGAATCTTGTGGAAAGCATTCCCAGAAGAGTGGCGACTATAAAGGTCAGAAAGGGGGGGGGCAACTTTTGGTTTTGGTTATGGTATGTCCAACTAGCCCATATGGGTGTGATGTTCAGGTATCCACAGAATATTGCCCACAAAGTGCTCATATTTGTCTACAGAATTGTACAGAATTCTATAGCTTCTGTCCACCTCTGGGTATGACGCTGAGCACATGCACTCAACTTGTTTGGTTGACCATGGCAAGGCCTGTTCTGAGTGGAACCTGTCCTGTTAAACCACTGTATGGTCTTGGCCAGTGTGCTGCAGCTCAGTTTCAGGGTCTTGGCAATCTTCTTATAGCCTAAACCATCTTTATGTAGAGAAATTCTTTTTTTCAGATCCTCAGACAGTTCTTTGCCATGAGGTGCCATGTTGAACTTCCAGTGACCAGTATGAGGGAGTGTGAGAGCAATAAAACCAAATTTAACATACCTGCTCCCCATTCACACCTAAGACCTTGTAACACTAATGAGTCACATGACATTGAGGAGGTAAAATGGCTAATTGGGCCCACGTTTGTTGCCAGCAGTTTAGACCCTAATGACTGTGTGTAGAGTTATTTTGAGGGGACAGTCAATTTAAACTGTTAAACAAGCTTTACACTCACTAATTTACAATGTAGCAAGGTATCATTTCTTCAGTGTTGTCACATGAAAGTTATAATCAAATATTTTCAGAAGTGTGAGGGGTGTAATCACTTTTGTGAGATACTGTAAATGATATAAACTAGCTACAGTACAGTGACTTAGTCTCCAAACTGACAGAATTGCAAAGGAACTAGACAACAGATCCTTCAGTTTGCCAGCTCAGGGATTGAATGTTTTCAAACATATGCTTACTGGTTAGATGCCCTTACAGCTAGGCTGAGTGCCCCCAATTAGGAAGGGTGGTGTCTACAGTGATGATTCCATCTAAAATGAAATACACTATGTGCTGTTATCTGAAAGGCAGAGATGAAAGGCTCATGAAATCATTTCAGAAAAGGTAAATCATACACAGACAAACCCAAGAGCACACGCACGCAAGCCGATTAAGATATCAACCCAAAACCTTAAGGATGTGATTTCCTTAGGAATAAGTCATTTACTGGCTTCAATCCATCTTTAGGGAAGCAAAAGCCGCAGCAAGATGAGAAACGATGTGAGAGCAAAACCTATTGATATAAAAATGAGGTCATGCGTCAGCTTTTTTATGTTTCCATCAATAGTTTTCATGCATTCTTTTTTCACATGCTCTATTTTTCAGGCCAAACCTCTGCCCCTTCAACCTCCGCGCCCCTCGCCGTAATACTGGAACACTACGGATTACTTACTGTACTTACTCAGCGTTCTGTGGCAGAACAGGGTTTCAATTACAGAGTGCTTTTAAAATGAGAAATGTGAATGCATTATAGAACTCGACACTGATGTGTTCAATCATAATGGTGGTATATGGCAGGAAGTGCGGAATAATTGCACGCACTACAGCGAGTGTCTGATAGAGCCGCCTCCATCCACTACCTGACAGACAGAATAAAAACAATGATTGTCAGTGATCGTCTCATGAGACTGAGTGTTTACACTCATGAAGAGATGATTAAGCTAATAGCACATTGACCCCGTGACCTTTCTCTGTGCATAGTGCAAAGAGGGGGTGCAGGTTAGCGTGGCTATGTTGGGCCTCTTTAGCTCTTTCTTTTGTACATCAGCCCTCTGAAGTTGACCTTTGACATAAGGGAGGGATTGTAAGTCATGAAGCTAACTTCTACTGCTTCAGTGTCAGACAAGCCATTATCATACACACAGTTGTTATCACTCATGACGTACATTTCATTAGCATACTGTACATATGTAGCACAGCATAGACACAGCGAGGCGGAATTTACTTGAACACGCCCCCGAGTTTGGTACAAAACGTTGGACACTTCATTCATTCCCATGTTAAAATGCCTACGTTAAGCCTACATTATTTAATTTGGTGTAATTCTACACAACAAATTCTCCAGTGTTACATTAACACTGTCAGCATGGACACTGAATGAGTGTTAAGTGGTAACACTGGGTAGTGTTAAACCATTTGGTTTAACATTATCTAGTGTAATCACTTAACCCTGGTTCAGTGTCCACACTGACAGTGTTAATTTAACATTAGAGAAGCTGTTGTGTATAAACATGTTGGATATGCTTGGTGGGTCCTATTGGATTTACTTGCACACTGTTTTAATCAACATACGACATCATACCTAAAAACACTTTAATTGCAGGTCTCAAAATGTTAGAAGAAGAACAGAAGAACTGTCTCACGGAATATATGTCACAATTCTCAGCAAAAAGGCAATTAGCTCACACTGCTGAAGTTACAAGTTCAAGCTAGAAAGTTGTTGTTTTCATCTAGAGAAAGAGACAAATACATACAACTAAGTTTAATAAACTCCCACAAAGACAACATGGGCAACAACCGCTTTTAGACGCAATGATGAATACAGCTATGTTTTTAATTGCAATTAATTGCGAACTAGCAGACGCTAATGCTAGCTAACATCAGCAAATGCTTATTAATGGAAACAAACATTATGTAACATAAGGCATAAGCTAGTTAACTGTAAATACCGATAGATAACATTGACGGAGGGTAGTGACATTAATAAACTTGAAGCCACTCAATAAAACACAAGCTAACGGTAGTGAAAGCCAACTATTGGGAAGTTCAACTCTTCTTACTGACTCAGGTCTTTGAGTCGTTTGGTAAAAAAAATCTTCTGCAAACGTAAAAAAAACAGCTGTTGGTGTCAGAGCACTAAGCTGGAGGACTGCTTATGAGTTCTGCCTGTGGTCATGTTGGAGACTACTCCATTTGTTCAACTGAACAATACAATAGGCTCCTTGCAAGACTCTACTTCCATTCTACTGCCACTCCCTCGATTGTGTGGGTCTACACTTCTGGCAAGATGGCAATGTTTTTCACCAGATGTCCCCAAGACCTGACCAAGCTAATCGTATCAGACGTCCACAGATTCATCAGAAAGGGATGCTCTGCCCCCAGGAGTAAACGGGAAAAGGGGAACAAGATGTACCTATCAAGTACAAGTATGACAACTATGAAGGTAAGTTTGAAATTTACATCAAAACACATTCACATTGTGGTATTGCTAACTAGCTAGCAGTAGCTATGTAGCTCACATTTAGGTCAATGAACATTTTTTTGTTGAGGTGCAAACGACCAAAACAAATGCAGCATAAGTTAGAATTAGTATAAGATTGTCAGAGGTGGGCCTACTGAATAGTGGTTTGAGTATTTCTTTTTGGTTTGTGTTGTAATGTATAATACATTATGTATTATTTCAGAACACTAGACAAGTAGCACCATGATGAAGATTATTTACCACCCTTGCCCGTGCATCAGGTTGTTTGATCAACTGTACCGTGGTGAAATGAAGTCCAGTGTGTTTTGTCTAACATTACATGAATGATGCTGAATTCCCACAGTAACAAACAAAGACCCTAAAGGGAAGGTGACCATCAGGGCTGTATGTTATAGGTCCATGAGGAAGCATGAGAAGCCTCACAACCTCAGAGTAGGGTGAAAAACGTGTTTAACCAGTTCAAGTCAGATCTGGGGTATTTTTCTGGCTATAGTTGGTGATGTGGATGTAGAATAACAATAAACTTGTTTATTTGACTTAAACTTGAACTACACTTTCATGGACACCCCAGAAACTGGTTGTTACTGCTCCCGTTCTATGGAGCATAAGTTTAAGTAGGCCTGTTCACAGGGGCGGACTGGCCATCGGGAGTTTCGGGTCCATTCCGGGCCGAACGGGCCATCATATTTTACTTTGACGGCCGGTAGGCCAGTTACAGTCCTGAAAGTATTAAAACAGGTGACAGTAGGCTGAAATGGACTGGCTGTCGCATCCGCAGGAATGCAAAACTGTGCTCTGGCCCGGCCATCAAATCAGGAGAGAGAGAGAGTTCCTCTATTTTTAGATGAGGAGAAACCCAGAGTGCTATGGCTGAGTGACAAAAAAAGGACTTGCGGTGCTCGAGTCACTAAAAAGAATTGTTGAAAATGGATGAATCATTCACAATATGCACATCACTGAAGCCAACTAATGTTGGCTGATGTAACATTTGCTAATGCTAGTTAATGTGTGATGCTAATGAACATCAGTTATTTTGGCTAATGTCAGCAAAAGTCACTACATATTATGTTAACCATATGCCTACCACTATTATTTTCACATTTTAGTTTTTTTTTGTTTGGATCATTTTGATGTTGTAGCTAGAGAAAAAGGAAATGCTAACAGGGGCAAAGTCAGCAGTAAACAATGACATGGGTTAAACTTTACTGCTTGCATACCTTTACTGTCAGTGGTAGCCAGTCAGCTAACCCATTTGAGAGGCAGATAAAGTATGATGCAAGTCGTTAATATCTTTGTAGATCAATTATGTTAACAATGACATTTGAGGCTTTTAAAATGATTATCAAAATAGCAAAAAGTCTTCAATGTTTGTTTAGGATCACACAATAATGTTAGGCTAATTACATGGGAGTTAATGAAGGACCACTCATTTTGTACCCAACTCGGGGAAATGGTCAAGTTAATCTCTGCCTCGCTGTGTTGAGGTATGCTACAGTAGCTTGAATTCAACCTATTTACTCCTTTATACACATCACCATAGTTGAGAAGTGCTTATTAAACATTTATGGAAAATACTTTTCATTTTAATGGAAAAAATTTTTGCTGAGAAAACATAAGACCAGCTTAGACAACAAAGCTCTCCATTTAACTCCCCATTCGTCCTAAAGCTGCAGTGTACGCGGTAAGGAGGAAGGGACAATCCCTCCCCATCACAGATACAGGATCCAAGTTCCTTCTCAAGAAATTGACTTTGAACACCTCCCCCCAAACCCAGCCATACTTCACTATTCTCAATTAATTAATTAGTCCAATTATGTGATGAATAGAACCACTGATGTAATTGTGAGTGGAGCTGGAAGGGTTTTCTTGTCTAATGAGAATGGCAGACAGACAGACCGATCGACAGACAGAGGTGCAGAGAGGGCCACAATATAGAGAGCTAAAGACTCAATCTAACGAAATACTTACAAAACGTTTAATGGCAAATGGGAGACCTTAAAACCATCTACCTTGCATCCACTTCCTGTATGATTAGTAAACCACCAACAAATGTGTTAACCATTAGAAAACATGTTCCCTCTTTAAAGCGATTTCCTAGTGTGGTTTTGTGTTCCGTTGGTCACCATTTAACAAATAGACAACATCACCTACTGTAGGTGATAACTCAATGAGGATAAATGAGTTGTCACACACCGTGGATACAGTTAATGTGGGCAATTAATTTTGGTTAAACAACAAATAGTCTTGTGGGGCACGAAGACAAACACATAAAACATGCACACGCAAAGCACGCACAAGCAAAACACACACTTAAAAACACACAGACGAAATAAAAGTACTTCATTATAACTGCATTGACCTTAACATGATCTCTCAGATCAGTTTTTCCAACAGCACTCTCCTACCATCCACTGAAGTGTGTCCTGGGCTTCACGGGGCCGTGGCATACAGACTACAGATGTGATTAAATTCATCACCTTTATTACGGAGCAGAACAGCAGCGCATGCCTGGCTGCACTGACTCTCCATTGAAAGCATTCATCTGCACTAACGGTGGCCTGTGCCTGCATATCAGTCTGCACATCAGTACGCATCTGCCTTGTCTGCCCTGGGCTGCTGTACAGACACATCGCTCACATATGACAGCCTAGAGCCTTGTCCAATGAGGAGGCCCATGGCACATACCTGAACTACATTGACTGGGACAACTCAAACCTGAGTCATACGGCCACTGATACATACCGACCATTAATAGAGACATGGTTTGATATTGATGACACAGGCACTGCCAAACTGCCCACAACTGACCTCCCAGGTTGCACCTATCTGGTGTTATAAATAATTAGGGCTTTCCAGTGATGCGTAATCTTCCTTTAACTCTGATATTTTGCACAGTCTTGTGGCACAGGGATGATGCAGGTTCAAACCCAGTTGGTCACAACTGACACAGAAGATGTCTAAATCCTGAATGAGGTCATGAAGTGAGAGGAAGTAGCGCAGATTCCTTATCAGCATTCTAACACCATGACCAGCCAGATGCACTGGAGAATGTCACTGGAGAAAAACCAACTAATAGCTTTGTTAGTTCACACTGACTCATAGCTTGACATGGAATCAGATTACTTTCTCTAAATGTAAGACCCAAATTATAAAATCATGCACCAGGAGGAAGTTAAAGGCAGAGGAAAAAAACAAGTGTGACCCACACACACTCCCACTCCCCTCACTCTATTATCAGTGCTCACTGTAAACGTAGTTGGACCGGGGTTAGCAGACAACCATCTTCTTTAAAGCTGTCCTCTGTGGGTTGTCGTTGAGTCTTCCGTCACTATCCATGCCTCCTCTGCGTGGCACACACATTTGTCTCCCATGCTCCGCCAGTGAGCAACACAGCAGAGGGGAGAAGACAACACCATCTTGGAGCATCACGTATGATCAATGTTGCGGCCCAACACAAGCAGTAGACGATATTTTATACGCCAGCCCTCACCAACCCCCCTTTTACAAAGCGGAATTGCGCTGAGGTCTGCAAAAGGCTGTGATTTAGCGACGCTCGGCTGATGCCAGCATTGGAATAGCACAGACAAACTAGTTTGAGGATATTGGATACATTAAATTTAGCCTAACTCTAAGAATCACATGGTATACTTTACTTTAGAGACCTGCAGTATGTGTAACCAGCTCATCCACACAGGACCCATTTCAGTTAAGGCATTCCAACACCAGTGGAACTCCCTAATCCAGTCAGTGCATGTGATGCAAAGGTAAAATCAATTGGAAAATATTTCCTATTGATTAAATAAAATACACAAGTGAACGGGAGCGATTTGTCAACGAGTGTGAATATCAGCTATATGTCAAATATATTATTGGACGTTAGGACAATGTAATAGTGGAAGTGAAACCTGTTTCTCTGTCTCTGTGTCAGGGACTATCTTTCTCTTTATTTGCTTGTTTGTCAATATGTCGAGCTATCTATAAACCTGGCCAAAAAAACGTTGCACCTCACATCACAGACCACTAACAACAATATGTAAGGATACTTTTTTAAGACACACATGCACAAAATCTATACTGTACACATATATCAAGATCGAAACATATGCAGACTCACAAAGGAAATAATTATGATTAGCTTCCTTTGTGCTTAGTATGTTGAAGAGTTTGTATATACTGCCAATAAGTACGATTTCTCAGTTATAAATAAACTGTAAATTAATAGTTTTGAAATGACAATGCTGGTGCCTTGTACTGACCACAGCCATTTACTTAAAAGGGAAGTAAAGTAGCAGGTCTGCCTGGCGTGGTGGGCTAAGTCACTGCATTGCAGGTGGTTCGAGGCCTAACTATGGGTTCTCCGACTTTCCCCGGAACTCCAGCGCTATGCATAGCGCGTCCCGGATTTGGGATAGATATGTCGAATTATCTACCTTGCCACGTCGCACTCCAGCGACTCCTTGTGTGCAGATCGATCGAGTGCCTGTAGAATTCATCCACGGAAGTTTAGTTGGTGCATGAGCTGACTAAAGGCCTCCGTGTTAAATGAGCAGTGCGAAAAGAATTAGCCGGCTCGGCAATAATGTGGTTGGATGAACCATGGAAGCGACCCTCACCGTCCTGCATCTGTCCAAGGAGTTGCGGATCTGCCGACAAGGCAGGATCAGGGGGAATTGACCCCCCCCCCTCACATGTACACTACCTTTCCCTATCTGATCCGTTACTTTAGTATTTTCCAAATAAGCACCTTTGTGTACATACTTACTTGAACATTATTATATTTTATTTGCACAGTTACCATTTGCACTGTCATACTAGTGTTAACTTATTTCATTGTATTTGCCTGCTACTCTGTACACTGCATTCAACTGCA
>JACXGM010001994.1:0-12736 GCA_016801145.1 Umbra pygmaea | reverse complement strand
GAATTGGACAAGACCAATTGGCAGGGGAGAAAAAAAGCAATGAAATAAAAATTAAAAAAATAAATGGGAAGTAAATTCAAGTTTTTCCGTACAACACTTCAGTGTGTTAGTGCATGGCAACTTTTATGTACCATGAAGGCATTAACACTGGCTGAAGTGTGCGATATTGTAATTCTTAAAACAGTACAGTGTCAGTGTGTGTGTTTGTGTGTCCTACTTAATGCATGCTATGGTCTCTGGGAATGTATTCCCATGTTAAGATCCCCATTCCAAGTCCCGTTTCTCCATACGCAATAAATTCACAATGCTTTCCAGATGAGTGGGAGTGTTCGAAGTGAAGGGATTGTCTTGCTTCACACACAGCTGTGTTGTAGCACCACGTAAACGTTCCACGCCTCACCCTCCCCACCCACTGATACCAGCACGGCCTGCTGATTCATCAGCCACTGATGCTCCAGACCAAGGACAATGCAAAAAAATCAGAAACTTGTGAGTGAATGTGTCCGCGATTAGCCGGTGGATCCCTGGAGAACGTGGGTGGAGGCCATGGGGCCTCTCGACTAAGCTAAAAATCCAATGAATTTATAAACGTAGGATATGACAGATAGACAACTGCGGGAGTTCTACTACATACTTTGTCTTGGTTGGGTATATTTCTCACTTAACAGCTTTGATTGATATATGTGTCTGTGAAGCCAGCTCTTGGTAGACAGCGTCTTAAAATAAAGGACTGCAGAACTTCAAATTGTTTCTAATAAGACAGAATGTGGAATACATGGCACAATGTTGAATTACAAACATACTTTTCGCCACTGTCTGTGTGGTTGGTTCTTTGGTGGGTTTCTGCTGGAAAATATTATTCTCCTGAACGTTTACAGAGCCTGTATTGCTAGAGGAAATCACTGGTCCCGTGGTCCATATACTGACCAGCAAGACTGAATAGTATGTATGCATTGAGTACAATCATTTCTGTTTTGTACAGATACCTTAGGTCACAGGTAAATACATTTTGCCACACAGAGGAATCTCTAAATTTAAGTCAGTTTAAATATTTACAGGTAGATATTTGTTATTGATATTCAACCTAATGAAAGACCAATAGCACATACAAGCAGAAGAGTATGTTAAACTTTAAATGTATTAAAACACCTGTGAAAGACAGAGGATGTTTAGTTTTTTTCCTATTTAAATGTCTGTTGATACACAATGAAAGGCAACACCACATGCAATACGATGCCTAATCTCCAATTAGCTGAAGCGTGACGTAGCCTTTCACTGACAGCATGAATCTGAAATATATATTAAAGCTGTGTAAAAATGAACCTTTTGATGCAGAAATTGTAAATATGTATAATATGCAAGAAGCACAGCAACCAACATGGCTTGACTCCGGAGATAAGCATGGTCAGTCCATGCCTGTCCATGGATGGGAATACAGGTTCTGCTGGAAGTGGTGTTGGAAGGCCAGAAGGGGGCACTCTTTATTCTCGTCCTAACATCAATCCCCAATGCCCCAGTACAGTAAAGGGGACATTGCCTAGAGTAGGGCGTTGTCTTTTGTATGGGATGTTAAACAGGTGTCCTGATTCTCTGTGGTGACTAAAGATTCCATGGTCCTAGACGTTAGGGGTGTTATTTCTGGTGTCCTTGCTAAATTCTCAAACGTTTCCTTTTCTCGTAATGACCATCTAATTTTCCCTCTTATTATTAATTGCAATATCACTCCTCACTTCTCCCCATAGCATGCATAAAATAAGTTTCACATTTCCGACCAATAGTTATATTGAACCTGCACACTTCAAAGAACCAGAACTCCTGAAATTATCAAAACATCACTCAAATCTAGGCCAAACAAAAGAGAAATGCATTCAATATAAAGTATAACCTATTAAAACACTATCAGAATCTCACTTCCAATAATTATCTAACTGTTGTTACTAAAGTTTGATAGGCACAATCTATTAAGTAATCTATTCAGGCTAGTAAGCCAAAATAGTTTAAAAGGATAAAGACAGTAGAATGCTGAGTGAATAGATGTACAATAAGTGAAGGAAGATAGAAGATTAAGAAAAACCCGGCGGGAGCCCCCTGGCGTCTCATCCGAAAATTCCCCAACATACTGCCGCTCTCTAACTCCGACACAGCTGTGACTATCAATTACAACCAAGAAGATGCTGAAAATGATTTACAATAACAGTTTGGAAATCACGTTAAAATGTGTATTAACAGCTTTTGTTATTAGTTCATTAATGCTATCAGGGTAAATGCTATATTTTTTACTCAAAGACGAAGAATAATAGTGAAATGTCTGAGTGTGAGTAACATACTGTATAATTTAGGCTCCATGGCTTTCTTAAACTAAACAGAAAAAAATAATCTCTAAATGTAGACTGACTTTCATAGATTCCTCGACCTGCAATCAATACGAATGGGATGTCTAGTATAAATTAGGGTCAACTGTAGCTACAAAACCCTTGGAAAATATTTAAGAATCACGATTTGTATGTTTCTATTAAGGTATGATATAGTTTCAAGAGCAAACCCAAATGTTGATGTCAACATAATCATGATCCACGCAAAAATTTAAAAGGCTGGAGGTGTGTTCTTTAAGTGAAACTCCACAAGGTTTGGGGCTTTCTTAAAACAACTACGGCATTGGCAACAACAATTTTGTATCGTGTCAGCGTTGATATTTTTTCAAATTATGAAAACACATTGTTTAAAATATATGGCCCATCAAGTCAACAGAAAGCAACAAATCCCCCCAAACCCGACCTATGTAAAAAAAAGTCAGACAGCACTTGGAGAATCCTTCTGTGGGATCCAAGCAAACATCATAGGCTACAGTATATAATATACAATTGATTGACTATTTCCACAAAATCATACTAATTTTACCTTCATCAAGCAGCCGTTCGAGGTGGTTAAAAATTCCGCAGAAGTTGGGAAGGCTGCTCATCAGTTTCTTATCATTCATGAGCTGCATGAGATAATCTGGGGTGGGCTTCGGTTTCTCCTTCGTTTCCATTTCCCCGACCATATTCCAATAAAATAAAAAAATGTGCCCCAAAAAGAAACAATGGATGGACACAAATAAATATATTCGCGTATGATATAAATTAATAAATATGATATAAAAATACAAGTGTAGGCCTACTAAAAAATCTTCTTACACCGTCTCTTGCTGATAAACGCAGTGAACTGTTCTGTCTCCTGGAGCTGTTTAGTTATTTTTTTACGCACTGCACTGCAATTCTACTCCTCCGTCTGTCAGCTTTTCTGAAGACAGGTGATATAAGACAATAAAAAAGAAAGGAAAAATCAAACAAAAATAAGAAACAGCGGAGAGGTAGTTTTTTCTTATTTCTGTTGCCCTTATGATTCCACAAGTTATCGGAATAAACAATCAACTCCGGCGTGTCCACTGCCCTTGATTTGTTTTCAAACGAATGATCTTCTGTTTTCTCCTAAACGGATCTTCTGGCAATGAAAATGTCCCTTTCCCCGAGTTCCCAGAAGCTTTCTGCGTGTTGTTATGCGTATGTCTGCACACTAGAAAGGTCTGTCCCTCCTATCTCTACTCTAGATAACGGAGCTTTTACAATGAAGCTGGCATTCGGTCTCCTGTAACCGTCTGGCTGCTGGGCTTCGCCTGGGCTGTGGGCTTGCGAGCCCGTCACATGACCACACTTCACAGCCGAGTCTCGCAGCGAGAGCCGGAGCGCGTGCTCCGCGGAGTGTAGGAGGACGCAAGCGTGTGCACGCACGCACAAAAAGACAAAAGCACAGGAATTGACAGTGCAAACACCTGCCCAGCATCTTTGAAAACAGTAGCGAATATGGAATACCTATGCATGTTATGGTGATGAGAGTACCAGACTTTTAGAGGTAGATGTTAAGCAAAATACCTGAAATTTATATACGTATATATTCTAGATATAGCTTGATTTGCAGGCTGTGGAGGGAATGTCACTGAAATCTACTGTGTGTGTGCATGTGTGGTGTGTGTGTGTTTTGCTTTAACAGATCATATTAAGACCAGAAGTCTTCACAAGGATAGTAATACTTGATAAATTCAGATCTGGCTTAGGGGTTAGGTTTAGGGCCAAGGTTACAATTAGGCATATGGTTGCAATTTGGGTACTTTCAGGTTCAGGTATTATAGGTTAGGCTTAGAGTCAAGGTTAGGCATTAGGGGAATGTTAAATTCAGGCATAAATGTTAGGTTATTGAGGTTAAGGTTAGAGTTAGTGTGAGGTTAATGTTAGGGTCAGGTTACGGTAAGAGGTTAGCTGTACACAACTGTGTGTGTGTGTGTGTGTGTGTGTGTGTGTGTGTGTGTGTGTGTGTGTGTGTGTGTGTGTGTGTGTGTGTGCGCGTGCGAGAGAGAGATAAATGTGTGATTGACTTAATGCCAGGACACATCAGAGAGTGAATGTCACTGTTAAACTGAGAGGAAAAGCAGCCATTTATCTCAATGATAGCACTTCCTTAAAGCTGAAGGAGATACTGTAGACTGTAAAGAGAGAGCTTTGTCTGCAATACAAAAGCATTGAAACTTAGGTAATAGGTTATAGAGTGGTTCTTCATAAAATCCAGACAATCAAAAACCTACATGTGAGATATTCACAGTTTAATCATAATATTGTTCCTTTGGAGCATAGAAAGGTTTAAATGACTTTGACATGCATATCTAAAACGATAACTGAGAGATGAGCACAGTATTTTGACTACCGGTATAATACATAAAATGTTGATTGATGTGCTAAAAATGATGTCAAACTGACTTCATCACTTGTATAAATCACTTATATAAATTGCTCTTTGCATATTGAGGATTGACAGTTTTTATCAGATTTAGCAGAGTAAGAATTAACATTTATAATAAAACTCCCATCATGTCAGAAACCCAGCATATGTCAGGAGTCTAGATCAAGTTATTTCTTTTTTGTCTGTGAATTGTATTCACTTTGTGAGATTAGAATTCATCATGCCTTTGAGTTTCTTCTAAACTGTATTTTCTTACAAAACCAACTATAACAACTCAGCTATTTAGTCTGCAAAACCATTACAACCTACATTGCCCTCAGTTTATTCTTAGGGACACAGTTTCCTTCTCTCTGATAGACACACTATAGAGGAACCAGTTCAAGGTAGCCAGTGGCGTAGCATGACATTCTGAACCCTGTACATACTGTAGGCTGTCTCTGTGGGCCCCTGCCTTACTCGAAAATGTGAAAGCCCCTGAACATGTTAGGGATATATACGTAATTAGTACTCCCTTTTCCCCTGGTCCAACTCCAATGACCTTCAGGCATAGCCTTTTAGTGTTTCAGTGCAGTTTTATTAGCTGATAAAAGCATGAAAATACATACATTACCATATATGGGTATTGGTATTTTAGACAATATTGTTACAAAACAAAACCTTAAACAAAGACCTTATTTTGTTTAAGAATAATTATACCTAATTTATAGTTAAACATTTAGTATAGGAGGTAATCAATATTTTATATACTGTATGTCAAATCAAGAAACCAAACATAAATCGATTGATAATTAGACATACACATTCCTGTTTTTTGTGTGTATTTTGCAAGGTCAAAATGATTGTGGTGACTTCTGGGATTCCACTTTACTCCCGGAGCCAGCATCTCGGCACACTTGCTTGAAGGGGCCACTGAGGGTCTAATGAGGCCCTAGACCAGCCATCACAAATTAACGGACCTCGGTCCAGGTCCGGACCCCGCAATAGTTCTTTCTGGACCACAACACATTTCTCATAAATTAATAATATTCGCGGAGCGTCTTGTTTTTTCAACGGGCACAGTTTAGCCAACTCAGAGGAGATGCAATGGTCCTGTATATAGTTAAGACATGTGTGTCATTTAAATCACTTCACACAATGCAAGCCAATCAAGGCAATTGTTTACATTGCATGGAGACCAATAGAGACCCTTGTAGTCAGCGAGAAGGAGAGATAGGCAAAATTGGGAATGAGAGATTACGAAAGAAATGACAGTATGGCTTGCCATATAGTTTGAGAAGTGGCAATGTAAAGGCCCAGATATTTTAATGAAATGTACGCAAAAAATGTCAGTGGTGAGGGCATGGAAAATAAACAAACTCAGAGTCCAGTACGAGTTGTCCACCAGATGTAAACCACTAAAACACATTTAAGACGAGAGGAAATATAGGGAATAGTTGTGGTAAAGAGGGGAATAGATGTGAATCTGTGGTGTCATTGTCTTATTATTTTATAAGAGGAATGAAAAACTGCCATACTTTTATTTATGATTACTCATCTATTTTGCTTCCTTTTACCATGTTCCTTTTACCACGTGGATGGGTGAAGATAGTACTTGTAAAATTTTAAATGTCATTGAATGTATTTCCAGTTTAAACAGATAGCCATGTGAATGAATCATAGTGCATCAAAAAAATGATCGTGGTTTCTTTTTAGTGAACTAAATTAGTTCTACTTCCACCACCTGTGTGTCTTTTAAACACCCTCTTTCCATGACTTAATCTTGCCCACTCAGCAGGGGGGAAAATAAGATTCCACAGCAAAAAAGGTGTCTGGTTTTACTATTGATAGGTGTTTGGGTAAAATGAACATGTCTGTTTTATTCCATGAACTACTGACAAAATTTTACCAAATTTCTCCCCAAAATATTTTCATTCATAGCACTATTTGCAGAAAAAGACAACTGGTCAAAATAACAAAAAAAGATGCAGTGTTGTCAGACCTCAAACAATGCAAAGAAAATAAGTTTATATTTTTAACTATGGAAGTGTTCAGAGATCAATATTTGGTGAAATAATAATAATGGTATAATAATAATAATAATATTAATTGTCTTTCATGCATGTTGGCATGCTCTCCACAAGTCTTTCACATTGATGTTCCGGGTGACTTTATGCCACTCCTGGTGCAAGTATCCAAGCAGATCGGCTTTGTTTGATGGCTTATGACCCTCCATCTTCCTCTTGATCACACTCCAGAGCTTTTTAATGGGGTTGACACAAGAAAAATTTGCAGTACTCTCTTAATTATTTTAATATATTATATTATATACAGTTTTGTTCAAAATAATAGCAGTCCATCACCATCCAGATCATTGACTGTTTTGGTAGAAATCATATTTCGACATGTCAAATAATTTACTAGTAGGTGCAGTAGAGTAATAGAAAACCAATAGACCCAACAGTCATGACATGCATGCTGCTGATTCTGTGTAATTGAATCATTAATTAAAATGGGCGCGTTCAAAATAATAGCGGTGTGGAGTTCAAGCAATGAGGTCATTCATTCTGTGAAAAAACAGGTGTCAAACAGGTGGCCCTTATTCGAGGATGAAGGCAGAAAATGTTGTACATGCTGGTGATAGTGCATTTCTCTCTGAAAGTCTGAGTAAAATGTGTCGTTCCAGAAATTGTTCAGAAGAACAGTGTATGCTGATTAAAAAGTTGATTGGAGAGGGGAAAACATAGAAAGAAGTGCAGAAAATGCTGCTGAGCTAAAATGATTTTAAAATGGCAACCAAAACCAAAAGGACGTGGAAGAAAACAAAAACCACCATTCGAATGGATCGAAGAATAGCTAAAACTGTAAAGACTCAGCCAATGATCAGCAATAGTGTGTAAATTAGATGTAAAGATAGCTGTGAGTACTGTAACAATTAGATGACGCCTATATGAAGCAACGTTATTGGCAAGAAGCCCCTGCAAAGTCCTGTTGTTGAAAAAACAATGTACTGAAGAAGTTACAATTTGTCAAAGAACACATTGACTTGCCTGAAGAGAAATGGTGCAACATTTTGTGGACTGATGAAAGCAAGATTGTTCTCATTTAAGACAGTGAAGCATTTTGGCACAAGCATCATGACATGGGGATGTTTTTCATACTATGGTGTCTGGCCAATTTATTGCATGCCAGGGATCATGGATCAGTTTGAACGCACCAAAATACTTCAAGAGGTCATGTTGCCTTATGCCAAAGAGGATATCCTCTTGAAATGGGTTTTCCAACAAGACAACAGCCCCGAACTGTGGAATGTAGTCCAATTGTCCTGGGCTGGAATACCTGTTCACAGGTGCCAGAAGTTGGCTGACTCCATGCAACACAGATGTGATGCAGTTCTCAGAAACCAAGGTTATACAACTAAATATTACAGTAGTTAATTGATTCACAAAACGGCTAAATCTTCAAGCATTTTTTAGTTTATAAAGTAAGTTTTTTGAGTTTAACAATTGCCAACTGCTATTTTTTTTAACAGCCTAACATTCTTTTTTCTTCACTTTCTGTTAAGTAATAACACATGTGATAGATTTTTCTAAATCTTTTAATTTGGAATAGACTGTGCAGTATTCCCAATGCATTTGCGTGTATGGAAATAAAAGCCATTAGAAGGATTGTGAGCTTTACTCACTTTTCTTAACACACTGCTATTATTTCAAACACGACTGTATATACTATATTATAAACAGTATATAATATAGTACCTTAAAAGCCCTTACTACTGATGTGTGGTTGTTTTACCTAATTTCTCTTACATGCTCAATAACTAAAATATAAATGTAAAATGTTTGGATCTTTGCTGGGTAGAACACTTGTGTTACTCGACCTCTTTGAAATTTATTTGAGTACCCCTGGCCTGCACACTAAATAATTAGCAGTCCCTTATGTTTGGGAGAAATGTTCAAATAGTGAAAGACAGGAATATGTAAATGAGGGCAGAAGTTCATTTTAAATTTAGCTCTTGAAGAAAATGCTATCACTGAGGCAGTGGCTCTGCCCTCAACTTGTCAGCCAGCACCAACTGCTTTGCCTCCAATGCTGGTGCCAGCTGCTCCACCCCTTCAACAGTGCCAGCTGCTCCGCCCTCTACCCCGGTGCCAGCCGCTCTGCCTCCAACCCTGGCGTCTTCTGCTCCGTCCTCAACCCCAGTGCCTGCTGCTCCGCCCCCTTCACCAGTGCCAGCTGCTTTGCCCCCTATCCCAATGCCAGCCGCTCCGCCTCCAACTCCAGTGCCTGCTGCTCCGCCCCCCAAACCAGTGTCAGCTGCTCCGCCTCCTACCCCAGTGCTTGCTGCTCTGCCCCCTACACCGGTTCCTGCTGCTCTGCCCCCTTTACCGGTGTCAGCAGCTCCACCTCCAACTCCGGTGCCTGCTGCTCAGCCCCTGCACAGCAGTGCCAGCTGCTCTGCCCCCTACCCCAGTGCTTGCTGCTCAGCCCCCTACACCGGTTCCTGCTGCTCTGCACCCTTTACCGGTGTCAACAGCTCCACCTCCAATCCCGGTGCCTGCTGCTCTGCCCCCCACACCAGTGCCAGCTGCTCTGCCCCCTACCCCAGTGCTTGCTGCTCTACCCCAAAACCCGGTGCATGCTGCTCCGCCCCTACACTGGTTCCTGCTGCTCCGCCCCCTTTACTGGTGCCAACAGCTATGCCCCCTACTCTGATGCCCGCTGTGCCGTCCCAGGTATGTGTGCCTGCTGCTCCGACCCCTGCACCAGTGCTGATGGCTGCCCCCAGGCCCCTGCCTGTGCGGTATTGCCTACCGGGGTGCCGGGCCCCCCTGCCCCCGCCCTTTTGGGGTTCTTGTCTCTTCTGGAGCCACGCCTTGGGGAGGTGCTCTGTCACAATTCCCTCAGCCTGAGTGTTCCAGGTCATCAGGTGCCTCCATCTGGTGATTATGGACATTTCTTCCCATCTTCACATCCTGGACCCCATCTATCTATCTCTATGCACACACACCTGCCCATCTTTTCATTATTATCAATTACTATTCTATCAATTATTCATTAATTGTACCCTCCATATATACTCTGTTGTATGTAGGTTGTATGTGCTTCATTGATTGCTTTTAGTCTGCCGTGCTGTCACACGTTATTCTTTATTGTTATAGTTCCACCTTGTTTGGTGTATATTACATTTGTTATTTTGGGCATTGTTGTCTTCCCTTTACTAGTGTGCCTGTTTATGCTTAGGTGATTATAATACTGCCCACACTTCTGCTTTGCTCTCTTCACTACTCAGACAAACCATTACAACTAGATTGATCTATAGTGCGCTGGGCGGTGCATTTTGCATTCCTCCATATATTTATGCAGAGATCCCATATGTTGGAATATGCTGGAACAGAATATGCTTATGTTTTTTAAATGTAAATGTTTAACAATATATAGAATAATTTGCCTAATCCTAAATTGTGTTTTTCAATATTCATTAGTTAATGTAAAATATTAAATTTTTATCAAAATACTAAATGACAGATTGGTGAAGTATGATATGACACTATGTTTTGTTTGGAAGAGGAGGAGTCTGAAATTAGCCCTGCTTGAGACCAAAATACAAATAATATATAAACTTTAAGACTGTTTATTCAATCATACATTTTGAAACAAGTGGCAAGTATACAGTTTCCAACATCCCTTTTCATAAGAATCATCCTTGAATAAATTGTATAGAAAATTAACAAGACATAGTTTTGTTTGTTTCTTATTTATTATGTGATGAAAATGTATTTAAAATTTGTTAATCTTTTGGGAATTTTCAAAATGACATCAAACTAGAGATAGTTTGATTGTAGCTCAGGGTGTGTGGGAAAGTCTCATTCTAAAGATAATTAAGTAAACTATATGTTTTGTGCTATTATGCCTCTATTGTTACTTATGTTAATTTACCATTGAACATTTCACAAAACTATGTTAATTCCAGTTAAGGCAAGAAAAGTTGTATTTTCGCACACAATAAACATGAATTATAACTGTTTACATTTTGTAATTAAAATGTTTATATAAATAGTTTAATTGGCTTTATGTTTTCTCACTCCTATTGTTATGCAAAACAGTTTCCATACCCATAGCTGGCTGGCTTTAAGATGTATTGGAAAAACAATTGCCCCACTCTGTTTGATGTCACATTGCCTGCCATCCCTTTTCACATCAATGAACAAACCAGGGGCAGTGTTTTAAAAAATAGCTCGGAAACAAAGCTGGGAAGAATGTGCAAAACGGGTCTTGGAGCTGAAGGGTTTTGAGGGGGCCAAGGAGGGTTGTGGACCGGGCACTGACAGCCCTGATACAAACGACCCTCAGAACAGGAAGGGATTGTCCTGAGCTTTCCCACTAACTTTTCATCCCTTTGTATCTCCACGGCCATTCTCATGGAGATGGAGTTGGACGCGGAGGCCTGGGCTGGCTAGAGCCTCATCCTTCTCAGCACAGAAAGTGTTTGGAAGAGGCTTGCCCCCCCCATTCCCCTCCAAAACCCCTTAGCCCGACCAGCTCCCCAATCCTCACTCACTAGCCCAGTGACGGCACCCTTGTTTGAAGGCAGAGAAATTACATTAATGAATGCATTCCTGCACACATAGACTGTGAAACCGGGCAAAGAGAGCAACCCACTCTGTGTCTGTCCCAACTTGGCCAGCAGAATACTGGCATTCTCAATCTCTTTCCCAACTCTTGTCTTTTTCAATCCTGTCGTGTTTCTCACACAGTCTACCCCTTCAACACTTTCTCTCTTTTTCTGTCTCTCTTTATCTCTGCGCAAGGCCCTTCAGAACTCCTCCTCATGTGGGCCTATGGCGTTGAACACAAAAATAAAAGCAGCCTATGAACTGATGCAACCGGATCTAGACAGAGCGATGGGGGCACTGGGTCAAGTCCTCACCAAGGCAACGCCACCCCAATGAGATGGGAGTTTTGCTGATTGAACTGAGATATTAGGCTGATAGTATTACATGTCAACCAGGATGCCTGCTTGGCAGTGTGTAACAACTCTGTCTGTCTCTATGGAAATGTGCTTTGTATCATTTAAATTGGATTTCTAAATGATGCAAAGACATGGAGAGAAGCACTGAATGAGATATCAATGGAAGAGGTTACACCATTAGCTTACATGGGTAGTGTAACAATGTAGATCTAGTATTAGAAAATGTTTGGCTTTTGTGACATGACAATTACCCACACAACAGATGTGTTGTTACTTATAATTCTGTCCAAAAATGCACACCAGTTTCCCCGGAATGGACGTGAGTTCATCACTTTCATAATAAAATGAAAATACAGTGCTATTATTTGGAATGCCAAACACATTGCTCTAATGTTCACACACCATCAAATGCAGTTTTACATCCAGACTGATTGGCAGGGATTTCTGTTGAGTAGGGTTGGAGCCCATATTAAAGTCTTGCTAAGACATAAACAGACACCACACTGTGTCCAGCTCACAGCACCAATCAGTGTGTCTCCAGGTTTATTTTTTTGGTTACTGGGTTCTTTGTAGCTTGAATCTGCCGGGTGCTAATTTGACGCACTGTTGAGATAAAAGGGGGGACTCATGTTAGTTTCGGCATCAGAGGATCGGAATGCAGGCTATTTAACGCAGGAGTCAGACAATCCCCACGGCGGGGACAGCCCCCACCCACTAACCGGACAGATCTGCTAAATAAATAGAGGAGTAATTAACAGAGCAGCGAGAGGACAGCAGTACTGAGAGGACATTTCATTAGAGCTCACACAGAGGAGCGGGCTGAAAGGAGAGAAGAAAAGAGTATAAAGAGAATGAGTAATGGTATAAGGAGTAAGAGGAGTGGTGAAAGGAGAAAGAGAAGTAGTGTAAGGAGAAAGAGAAGTGGTGTAATGAGAAAAAGAAGTGGTGTAATAAGAATGAGGAGTGGCTCAAGGAGAAAGAGGAGTGGTGTAAGGAGAAAGAGAAGTAGAGTAAGGA
>JACXGM010001993.1:36748-50232 GCA_016801145.1 Umbra pygmaea | reverse complement strand
TCTCTCTCTCCCTCTCTCTCTCTCATTCTCCCTCTCTCTTTACTCCACCTGCTCTCTCTCAGAATACAAATGACCTCCCTCCCTTGCCCCCTTCTGCTCTTTGAGAATACAGAGGAGCTTTCTACCTCTCTCACTCTTTCGTTCTCTCCACTCTAACACCCTCTCTCTCCCCAATCCTTTCTGTCTCTTTCCCCACCTCTCTCCTCTACCTAACCCTCTCTCTGAACACAGAGTACATCCCTCCTTCAGATGAATACAAAGTACTTCTATCTCCCCCACACTCCCTTTCTTTCATCCTATTTCTATCATTCTCCCTCTCTTCCTTTCGTCTCTCCCTTATCTCTCGCACACTGACCCCCTCTCTTTCTTTCTCGTTCTCCTCTTTCTCCCACCCTCTCTCTCTCATTTCAATTTCAATTATAAAGGATTTTATTGGCATTAGAAACAGTTGTTTACCTTGCCAAGGCAATGCATTGCTTACTCAGTTTCTTCCTCTGTGTCTAGAGTGTTTGGAATTGGTCATTCAGGAAGGACGGTGTTTCCAGTTCCCTAAGCCACTAGGATGAAGAAGATGCAGGCACTCAACCATAGTCCCGTATATCAGTCTTTAACAACCAGTTTTTACTACTGTTTCTCCGACTGAATTTGGCCACAGTACCCCTGATGTACCCCCTTATAGGTAAAATAGTTATATGCAATTTACCAGTAAACCAAGGGTCTCAATAGTCTTACAAAGCAACATTTGGACAGAACATGTACCCTCATGAGTCCTCGTACCTCTGGTTGGGAACCTCAGCATTATTCCAAACACTCCCGGCAGATCATCCCTAAGGCAGCCCTGACTGTGCATGGGCTAGAAAGAACCAGCCAGATACGTTCTGGATCACTGATCTGATGGGGTGGAGAGCAGAGAGAAACAGTAAGAGAGAGATAAGCAGAGAAAAACGGAGAGAGAGAGGAAGAGAAACAGAGAGAGGGAGGGAGGGAGGGAGGGAGAGAAACTGAGAGAGGGGAGAGAAACTGAGAGAGAGGAGAGAAACTGAGAGAGAGGGAGAGAGAAAGCTAGAGAGAGAGAAACAGAGAGAGAGAAAGAAACAGAGAGAGAAACGAGAGAGAAACAGAGAGAGAAACAGAGAGAGAGAAAGAAACAGAGAGAGAGAGAGCTACGGGGGCATTGGATGCATTGAAGCATTACATGCATCTGTCATCACATTTGTGTAGTGGCACAGAAGTGTTTCTTCCACCATTTAAACATATGACCAACATTTAGGGTACTAGAAGAAAAGGCATTGTTTGGATGCTTTTCATCAAACTCCATGTTTCATTAAAACTCGTCAGCAGAGTGTCTGGATCTCACTGGGTCTAGACACACTCAGGCCAAATCTGATATTTTTCTATGTTATTATTCGATTGGTCAAATATTTTATTCATCATTGGATCAGATTGGGTCTACATGTGTAAATACAGTCTCTTGAAAAAAATGAATCCGTAAAAATGTCCTGTGTCAATGGTTGTGCCAGCTGACTTAAATATGCAGTTAAATGTTCTTTAAAGCATCACTCCACACCCCTAATCCCCATGAAATCATTTTGCCGGTCATGTTTCCGACATGACAAACACTAAAAACAACTTCTCAATGCATTCTGTAATTCCTAACTTGGCCACCGTAAGTATCCAAATTTGACTCTAGTGATGTTTTTGACATTTTTTTTTACTGCAGCCAGATACAGCTGAGGCGTTCGGTTGACTTCCTGATCCTTATTTGTCCCTCCCCTAAATCGAGTTGTTTGGAGAATTAAACTTCCGTAGTGAGTTCCAAAATACTACCCCATGTAAAAAATGTACTTGAAAAGTATTTTATTTATACTTAATATACTTCTAATGTATATTTGGTATGTACACTGCTCAAAAAAATAAAGGGAACACTAAACAACACAATATAACTCCAAGTCAATCACACTTCTGTAAAATCACACTGTCCACTCAGGATGCAACACTGATTGACAATCAATTTCACAGGCTGTTGTGCAAATGGAACAGAAAACAGGTGGAAATTATAGGCAATTAGCAAGACACCCCCAATAAAGGAGTGGTTCTGCAGGTGGTGACCACAGACCACTTCTCAGTTCTTATGCTTCCTGGCTGATGTTTTGGTCACTTTTGAATGCTGGCGGTGCTTTCACTCTAGTGGTAGCATGAGACGGAGTATACAACCCACACAAGTGGCTCAGGTAGTGCAGCTCATCCAGGATGGCACAGCAATGCGAGCTGTGGCAAGAAGGTTTGCTGTGTCTGTCAGCGTAGTGTCCAGAGCATGGAGGCGCTACCAGGAGAAAGGCGAGTACATCGGGAGACGCGGAGGAGGCCGTAGGAGGGCAACAACCCAGCAGCAAGACCGCTACCTCCGCCTTTGTGCAAGGAGGAGCAGGAGGAGCACTGCCAGAGCCCTGTAAAATTACCTCCAGCAGGCCACAAATATGCATGTGTCCACTCAAACGGTCAGAAACGGACTCCATGAGGGTGGTATTACGGCCCGACGTCCACAGGTGGGGGTTTTGCTTACAGCCAAACACTGTGCAGGACGTTTGGCATTTGTCAGGGAACACCAAGATTGGCAAATTTGCCACTGGCGCCTTGTGCTCTTCACAGATGATAGCAGGTTCAAACTGAGCACATGTGACAGACGTGACAGAGTCTGGAGATGCCGTGGAGAACGTTCTGCTGCCTGCAAATCCTTACACTCCATCCCAAAGCTTGAGGTCTCTTGATCAGGCTTTGTTGGTAGTCCCTCGCCCTACGCTTAAGTGCAGAGGTGAGCGTGCATTTGCAGTAGCAGGGCCTCGACTATGGAACTCCATTCCTCTACAGATTAGAACGGCCCCTACCTTGTCTGTCTTCAAGTCCTTATTTAAAACCCACCTGTTCACACTAGCATACCAACCTCCATTTCTGGCTTTTCCTTACCTTTCTGTTTTTAGCCTACGTCTTATACTGCTTTCATTCTTTTATTTGTGTTACTGTGTGTTGTGACACAGGTGTTTTTATTACTTTCTTTTTTTTAGATTTAACACTTCTGTAAAGCACTTTGGTCAGCCTAGTGGCTGTTGTAAACGTGCAATAGAAATAAAATGAACTTGAACTTGAACTTTTTATCATACAAAATTGCTGTCAATCAAAAGGAGATGCAGTCTTTCGACAGACACTCCAATGACCATCTACTTTCGAAGCACTGAATAAAACTGTTCAAAGCAACCCCATTGAAGTCCATGGATGCCAGGATCCAACAGGGGCATGCACTGTGACACTATGGGAATGTATGAGAAGGAAATCGAGTCAGTTGATCTGCTATATGTAGCTGATTCTTAACGTAATAGTCTTCGAGATGAACGTGTTCTGAAACATTTTTTGTCAATAAATTGTTAACACAATAGTACATATTTAACCATTCATTTTTTTTACTTTTTAGGGGAAGATGAGCTTCCCTTGTGGTCTTGTGATTCTGGACAGTGTTGATGTATGGTTTCTGCTTTGCATAGTAAGGACATCATTTACATCTGTGGATGCAGCTGTGAATGGTGTTGACTGACAAAGGTTTCCCAAAGTACTCCAGAGCCCATGTCAGGATATCCATCACAGATTCATGATGTTTTTTAATAATATGGCAGATTGGAGATCACATGCATTCAGAAGGCGTTTTCGGCCTTGCCATTTACACACAGAGATTTGACCAGATTCCTTGACTCTTCATTAGATGTGCACTGTAGAAGGTGAAATGCCCAAATTCGTACAGATTTTTCTTTTGGGAATGTTTTGGTTAAAAAGTTGGATTATTCAGCGAAGCATCTTTTGGCTTATTGGCGAGCCTTGACCCTGTCTCAAATTTTTTGGAACGTGTTGCATGCATACATTTTTTGGAATAAATATTTACCTTAACCCTTTAATGTTTGACTGAACCGTTTGGTAGAGCTCACAATGTTTTTTTTTGTGGCAAGGACATTAAAGGGTTAAAAAGTTATGCAGTTGATTAGGTAAAACATCAAATAACTTGTTTTATATGTTTTTTAAAGTACAATTACAAATACCTCCTCTTTGTATTTATTGGCATTTTCCATACTGTCCCAACTTTCAAAATTGGGGTTGCATTAAAAATAACTTTAATAGTTTACACTTTACAATAAGTGTCACAAATGTAATTAATTCATTGTATTAAAGATGCCTTCTGCAATTTTTGGCAATATTTAGAACTATTTAGGTCTACGTTCTAAAGAATCTGAATTTAGGTGCTTGGGACTGAGGCTTTTTCCCCTGAAGTGTCAAGTTTCGTATTTTCTCTCTCATTCTCCTGGTTCTAGAGGTTGTGCTATCCCTGGAAACTCATTAAACGTTACCAATATAGCTCTGGTTTGACAGCTCAGAAGCATGAAAAATCTGTAAAATTTAGAATTTCCATTATTATTTAATGTATCTAAAAATGTTTACTTAAACATAAAGAGTTTCTGACTAAGGACATTAACTAAATGCTAATTAATTTGATCTAATACATTTACTAATATTAATACTTATAGATATAATTGCCTTTGTTAAAATTAAAAATGACAAATACATGTTTATTAAGACTATTTGTTAATACTAATGACTACATTATCTAATGCCAATTAATTTACCCTTATTGTAAAGTGTTACCGAATTTCCTTGGTGAAATCTGATGTTGAATGAGTCTCTCTGATGATATCCTACTTTAGAGCAGCTATAGCTGTGTTTCGCTGATTGCATGATAAACAGACTTGGACTTGAGTCAACATTTTACATACTTACATTGATTCGCCTCCATGACAGGCTGTGCCCAAGAGCTCTTAGACGTGGTATACTGGCCCGATTCCACACCCCCTTGTGCCTTATATAAAGAAATAGTAAATGCATCTACCACTTACTATTTACTTGCTAAATATAGGCAAGCTATTGATAAATGTCACATTGCCCTAGAGATATTAAACCAGTTATCAAAATGCCAAGTCACTGAAAACCTACATAAATAAAAGACCTTATTTGAAGTGAATATAGAAATAGTAGAAATGAATGGGGAAACTGCAAAGAGGCAAGAGAATACGTGATGCAGCTAGGTTTTATGGAGATTATTTCTGTGACTATTTCTCTGTATTGCATGCATTTACCAGAGCTGTCAGCTAATCAGCATTCAGGAATCAAACTGGTTTATGATTGATGTTTTGAGGTAATTTAGTGTTCAAGTGATATGGTGTTAATATTCTGTTAGAAAGATAACATTTTAGGCTAGTGATATAGCTAGTTTTACAATAATTGAGCGTTAGGGAGTATAGTGTTAATGTAGTTGTTCATAGAGCCCAATTGTTTTGTCCTAGACCAGGCTTAGTCTGTGTCTTAGAAATTGGCCCATGGTGTTAAGAGTTATGTATGTTGAATGTAGTAGTATAGTAGAATTGTGTTAGTGAAACAGTATTACAGTGATACAGTACTAAAAGGATAGTGTTATATATTGTACATTAAAATCATGTTAGTGTGATATACTTGTTTACCCTTAAGGAGAATACAAGTTGTAAAAAATAAGGAATATTGTACTATATATATACACTTTAGTAGGTATATACCTGTACTGTTGTACAGTTGGGAATTGTACAGTTGAGAATTTAGACAAACAGCTTTAAATGCATTCAGTTTGACTTTAATAGGTTATTGTTATTTAGTATGGCTAGATTAAAATCAAAACTGTAGTTAAAACAATTACGTTTTAAGGTCGAGGTCTGCTTCTTTGTCTGATGTGATCAATAGCCCCTTCATTTTACCAAGTGGAGAAAAGAGGAAGAAAAGTCCAGTGGAGAGCCAATCCGATGACGATAATGTCAGTTAGAGACTACAGAGGAAGGACATTGTAGATCTAAATCAGTCTGAAGGAATGAATAACAAGGACAAGAATGATTCAAACAGGACACCATGGGTGTGGTCTGTCTATTTTATGTGAATCTGCAACTTTCTGGACTGAGGCATTGTGTTTGCCATAGTCATGAATGAATTCAGATAGACTGTATTAGGTTATGATGACATTAAGTTTTTGACGAACGTGCCCTTAGTCCAGAGAAGTAAAACACAGACACGTCAAGGAGGAAAATTAACTGTCAACCCAAACTCATCAAGAGCCCATCTGCTGTCCGTTTAGCAATTTGTTTAGCGTATTCAAAAAATGGTATTGTCCCTGCTGTCGGCTTCTTCATACATTACTCCCGCTTACATTGTTTCTCCTCAGACCAATTTTCCCATTAACCCGCTGAATGCTAACCGCTAGCCCCTTCCCTACTGGCATTGATTGATGCATCTCCTACCATCCAGATGAGCTCTATTGGAAACCGAAAAGAAAACGTTAGCCTTGTTTGAGGTCTCTGTGCGGCCCTCTTTCATCAGCTCTCTCTCCATCTCTCTTTGCCATCGTTTTCAGGAATCATTAGTCAGTAGAACGACAAAATAAGGTGTGTGTGTGTGTGTGTGTGTGTAGAGTGGGGTCTCTGCTGTATAGGTTGTGACTGCTGTAACTTCTATTGCCGTGCCAGTCAGAGAGTGATTGCCTTGCTGATAGAAGGTGTGGAATTTGAATGAAGTGATCCCTGATGAGCCAATGTTTTTGAAAGATAGAGCAGCTCTGATCTGTCTCCTCATCCGGCAAACACACCCATTCACACAAATTCAGGAACGCAAACACACATGCATGCACACCCACACACTCATAAACAAACACAGATCGAAAAGCAGCAGCGGATGTTCCCCATTTAAAACGGGGGGACAATAGACTGCTATTGGCCAATTTCCATCCTGCCATGCCTGTCAAAAATATTTGAAAGTCAGGTAAACAAACAGAAAATCTGCCATTTTGACTCATGGAACTCTCTCTGTGGTGCAAGAGTTAGAGCTGGTCATAGGTGTGCATCAGCGGTCGATAAGAAACAGTACTGCAATCAATTAATCACATTTTTTTAAGTCCTTTTTACATCAACTGTTGTTACAAAGCAAACAATGTGAAATGAAAGCACAGTGTCTATGAAAACCTCCCCAGTAATTTGCTTCCCAGGAAAAAACCTAGAGAGGATCCATTTTGAGCCTTGTTAGTTTTATAAAATAGCGATTTCGTTTTACTTCATCCATGCCCTCACAACTAGCGTTGTAAGGTAATTATCAGTTCGCACTAAAACTGGGCACATTCGATTAACATGAAAACATATCCCTTAGAATCGTCGACTCGGTACCCATGTGTTATAAACACCTAGGTTCATTTTGCACGGAGTTGTCCTTTAAGGGACTGGATATTATAATGTTGATCCTGTGTATATTATTTTATTATGGTTTCTCCCCAGTGTGCATTGTTGTTAGTGGTTTTCCCACTATTAAGACATGTCATATGAGGGTGATCCAGGGGGCCGTGTAACAGGTTGGACCAAAATCTCCCATAGGTGTTTAATTGGGTTGAGATCTACTGACTGCGAAGGCCATAGAATATGATTCACATAATGTCATACTGTGCTAAAATCCCTAAAAGCAGTTTATCATTCTGCTTTACGTTTTATTACTGGTGAGAATTTTCACACTCATTGTCTTTTGTTCACTTCAGTTGGTTGGGACTCCCTGGTGTCAACAAAGGCCATATATTAGCTGTCAATTTTAAATAATAATTAAATGCACAAATTAACGTAATGTCTTAACTAAAACATAATCACTCTTGGAATGATTTACAGAGAGACCTTACATTTGATTTTTTGATTTCTTCATGCCATTTTAAGTCCATGCTAAATGAAATGTTTCCTTTTGAAATTATCTGTACAAAAGGCACAGCTGTGAAAGAGACCTTGGTCTCAGTATGATTCTCTGTATATAAAGGTCAAATAAGAAACAAAATAAGTTGTTATTATTAACCCATATACAGTATATATATTATGTACACATGCATATAGAATATTTTATGTATGTCTGGTGCTGTTACCCTCCTGGGGACCTAATGTAACGTCCAGCCCAGGGTGGGCTGCGAAACTGACTTTATTTCTTTTAAATTGTGCCCTGTCTCTTGTTTGCTTCCTCATGTGTTGTGTTTTGGTCCCCCCTGGTGTCCCTTCTATGCATTGCATGTGTTTATGTTCTTCTGGATGTGTCTGTTTAGGTGACGTCAATGTTATTAGGTTCCCAGGTGTTTTGTGTTAGTCGTCATTTGTTTTAGTATTTAGCACTTGTGTTTCCTCCTTGTCCCTTTCGATCAATGTCCCCTGTTGCATGTTGCTATGCTCTCTGTATTGTATACTTTGGTATTGTATACTTTAGTTTATTTGTTTTATTAACTGTTGTTTGGAATAAATATCATTGGATTTATTGGCATTCCTTCGTGCCTGTCTCATTCCTATCGTAACACTCAAGGGATTCATGACACCTAATATATTTATATTCTATGTAAAGTAAGGACTAACCAGAAATTATTGATGCCCTATTCCTAAACCTAATTCGTACACTGAAAATATGTTTTTCATCCTGTCACGATGTGTTGGGTAAATGTAGTCAGGAGGCATGTGCTTATCCCAATGGCAAAACAAAGCTTTAAATAATAATCAGATACACTGTTGGATGTAACCAACAATACATGAAACAACAACAACTAGAAACAAATACACTGGTAGCAGATACTGGAACTAAACTAGGCACACACACACAAACAGCAAACACAATAAATGACAAGGAACAAGCAAACAGAGGGAGACTAAATACATGTACTAACGACCTAAGGGGAACTAGGTGTGGATCTTCGAAAACAGAAACAAGACAATCCTTTGGTTGATCAGGGAATTATATTAATTGTCCAGGACACACTGAAACCCAGGCGTGGAGTCGGTGGGGCAGAGAATTGCAGACATACAGGCAGGCACACAGGGGGAAACCGTGACACATCCTTTGAATTGTCCCTACAAGGGCAACATTTCCTTGTCTTACTATCCATCAGGGATTTTATTGAGATCGAAGGCACTCACACATACACAAACACACACACTGTCTTTATAGTTACTGTCTTGCTCCAGACTCAGTAGAAACAGAGAAAACAGTCTTTCAAATAGCTACCTGTCTGCTTGGTTCCCTCTCTATGCATTTCATATAAGACACATTCCAGGGTAGCCTGACCCACTGTTCTTTTATATGTTTATTTATTTTAAAAACCAAGGGAGGACAACTTCAATGAAATGTTGGTTCCCTCAATCTCACAGAAACATCAAAGTTGAAAAGCTTTCTTTGGAAAGGTACATTTCCTGTCCTCCAGGAAGAGTAGAAAGCATTGACACAGTGAATGCATTCTAAATGGACCTCTGTTTCCCACATAGTACACTACAGTATTGTACTTTTGCCAAAGAGCCATCAGCAATAGAACTCAATTTGGGACGTGTCCAGAGAAAACAAAAAATGTGTCCACTTGATTTATGTGTTCTCATTCTCTCTGAAGTAATAAGAAGGAGAGAGTCATGTATGGAGCTTTCGTTTGATAACAATTTACCTTTTCTCCACTAGAAAATAAAGACGAAATCTTGTGTTTCTCATGAATGGTATTTCTTTATTCACTGGTTGTTCCTAGGATTCCGTTCTCTTTTTTTTCTCCCCTCTCTGTCTGTCTGTCTGTCTGTCTGTCTGTCTGTCTGTCTGTCTGTCTGTCTGTATCCCCCCTTCTCACTCTGATTCTGGTCCATAGAGAACAGAATTCCTTAATTACGCTGACAAGCCTTTCAGAGTCCTTCTCCGGTTTTAAAGGGTCTCCTCCTGACAGGAAGATACATCCAATCATCTCTCATTTCTCTCTGGCTCCCGTCTGTCTTATTCAAATCCACATTCAGTTTTTCTCCTCGACACAATATCCCAGAGACCTCTCACACCATAACAACATAAACACAGAGACAAACGTCCTTAGACTTCACAATGCAGTTATTCTTCTCTGATAATAAAAATTATGTAAATGCTCAGGCTACTCCTGATATTTCTGGGTTGTGTCCAAACTGGCACCCTATTGCTGTATTTCTTATAACGTGCACAAGTCTTACACCATTTAGAGAACAGGGTCCCAAATTCGGATGCAATCGGAATCAGCCCCTAGCTGCTCCCAGCGGGTTAGAGGAAAATAGTGTTGGTCTGAAATATGACTGTTTAGAGAATTATGTTGTTTTCTGTTAGAATTAATGAATTTTAGGTGTTTTGTCTCCATGCTCACAAGACATTGTTGACTCTATCACATCAGATTTCACTCCCGGTGTTAAAGTTAGCTGAAGGTTAAGTTTTCCATTTGTATGTGTGAGAGAGACCAAGAGAAACAGGAATGTGTGCATATTAATGTCCAGTTTGATTGCTGCGTTGTGTCTGTGTAAACGACAATGGATAGGAGTGCATCTGTTCCTCATTAATAATTACTATGTGGCAACTCTAAGCGGCCTGTATGTGGCCTCTATGTGTATGATTTCATCCTTATCTGTGTGTGTGTGTGTGTGTGTGTGTGTGTGTTTGTGTGTGTGTGTGTGTGTGTGTGTGTGTGTGTTTGTGTGTGTGTGTATGTGTGTTTGTGTGAGTGTGTTTGTGTGAGTGCTTCTGTGTCATTGTACCACCATCTGGCCACAGTTTGAGCCAGTTAGGTATCATGGAACTAGTCGTGCCAGACGACCAGGTGTCAGCCGTGCACAGGTGCCCAGCTGCCCCGCCAAGACCACCCCGCCGTCTGGACGAGGGAAAGCTCTAGTCGTACACTGCCTGGCATCAGACAGGCTGATACTATTCACAGCCAGGTAACCTTTAAAGCAGGGGCATCACCTGACCTAGGCTTTCAGGGCTTTAACACTGATAGTTTTTTGCCAACCCAAGTGTTTTGTGGGCTGCTAGGATGGTGTCGATGAAACATGTGCAACAAGAGCAAATGGGTCTATTACAAACCCCCAATTAGCCCAGAGTGGTTATATCCAGAGTTGTAAAAAGTACCTGATTATGATACTTGAGTAGAAGTAAAAATACCTTGCTAAAAACTTACTTGAGTAAAAGTAAAATTGACCTGCTTTATTTCTAATTGAGTAAAACTATTAAAGTATCTGGTTTAAAACGTACTCAAGTAAAGTAACCAAGTAAAATACCCCTGTGGTTATATCTGTGATTAAAGCTGTAATAAACCTCCCAGGTTCAATAGTGAACAGGAGGACTGTGTGGGTATTTGTAATACACTTCCCAGGTTCAATAGTGAACAAGAGGACTGTGTGGGTATTAGTAATAAACCTCCCAGGTTCAATAGTGAACAAGAGGACTGTGTGGGTATTAGTAATAAACCTCCCAGGTTCAATAGTGAACAAGAGGACTGTGTGGGTATTTGTAATAAACCTCCCAGGTCCAATAGTGAACAGGAGGACTGTGTGGGTTTGAGTAATAAACCTCCCAGGTTCAATAGTGAACAGGAGGACTGTGTGGGTATTTGTAATAAACCTCCCAGGTTCAATAGTGAACAAGAGGACTGTGAGGGTATTTGGTTTTAGACATCCCAGACTTTGTGTTCACCACCCCAACATTGTGGAAGAGTTACACATTGTGTCCTGGGAGACATATACACCAAGTCAATCTGCTTCCCCCAAACTGGCAATAAGACATGGCCAGTGGCTAATTCCTGCTTGCACTTAGTTTGCTGGCATCTGGCCCACCTGAGGGAGTCGCTAGACCACGATGAGCCCAGTAATGCCTTGCCTGTCCCCACCCATTTGGAAGTGTAGACAGACTGAACAAATGCTAAAGGTATTTCAAACATGGTCATCCAGGGTACAGCAAATTTGTTGCTGCAGTTCTATGGTCTCTGATTGATGGAGGGATAATGAAATAGGTTATATGAAGCATTGCATATTTTAACATAATGGAAATGCAACATTGCATATTATAACATATTAGATATGGAGCATTGCATATTCCAACATAATGGACATGAAGGATTGCATATTATAACATAATGAGTTTGAAACAAATACATATTGTAATATAGTGGATATAGAACATTGTGTATTTAAGTACAAGCTCTTTGAAATAATTTTAGTAACTGTTTTCCAGAAACATGTTACCAAAGGGCATTCCCACCTCAGTACAACTAACCATAGTTGTTAGTATAGAAAAAGAAATAGCTACATGGCAAGTAGTGTGGTTTTTAATCTTCAATTATTTTTAAAACCGTGATATTAGCGAGAGTATGCAATCCACATTTGGGTCATCATTGGTGTGCAGAAGGCCAAACTCCAGATTTTAATACTTGTGAAATATGGGCATCTGGGCATGCAATTTTAATTTATGACTGCATTGTTTTTCAGTCATTGGCCAGATAAATGCTGTGTGCTCTATAATAGGAACAAAAGCCGGTTCATATTGTTTAAGAGATTAACAGCATCAGAAGAAACAGCTCTTCAAGAGCAAAACAATGACAGGAAAATATTGTGTCCTATTTTTGGTATTTAGACATACCATTTGTGTGTGTGCGTTAGTGTTTGAATAAGTGACAGACGAACGGAGAGCGAACGGTTTGTCTCATAGGGCAGAGTAGATAAATGGGTGGTCATTAAAACTAGTGTGTGTGCTGACCACAATCTGCTGACCATCAGACTCTAGACGTCCTTGGCAGTATAGTCACTATGACCCCTAATGCCCCCCCAGCCAACTCACACACACATTTTAGACTTGGTCTTTGCGGGGACTATTTATGTTCAAAATTAAATTTTCCCTAAACCAATCCTTAAACGGCTCACCTTTAACCGTAGACATTACCCTAGCTCTTAACATTACCTCTAATATTAAGTCCAACCCTAGCCCTAACCCTAATCTAAGCATAACTTTTAAGCAGAAATGTCCCTTTTTCTCATGATCCCTAGGTCAAAGTGTACTTATATTACAGTGGTATTATAAAACCTGAACTCACACCCACATAGACACACCCATGCCGGTAATTTTGTGCGTGTTTGTGCAGGTGTGTGAAGGAACATGTGTTGGGCAAGAAGGGAGGTGGTAAGTCATCATGGTGAATAGACAGCAGAAGAGATGGGCAGATGGTGTCCTGTTTGAGGCAAGAGAGGTGTGTGTTCTACTGTAAACACACAAAACTCACACGCAAACACACACATGGTATGGAACTGGATCCTGTGTAAACCTCATGGGTTGGTCCATTAGGAAGAGTAATGGGTGACTGGGAACAAGGAGATGCTACAGTTGGCTTGGTATATGTGAGTAAACACGTACAGTACATGACACATACACACCAGATTTTTCTTTTTGGCTGTTCTGTGTGTGAGTACTGTGCTGTTTATCACAGTGCTGAACAGTAAGAAGCCCAGTAGGCCAAGGTTCACCTGTGTCCTTTATGAATGTTTACAGGAGCTAGGCTACATTGTAAAAGTTTACAGGAGCTAGGCTACATTGTGAATGTTTACAGGAGCTAGGCTACA
>JACXGM010001993.1:16544-27178 GCA_016801145.1 Umbra pygmaea | reverse complement strand
CACTGGACTAGAACCTACCATAGATTACCATGGGGTGTGGCTTTGGATCTGAAACCAAGATGGCCACAGTGTGTTTTAATCCTTGCAGTCGCCTCAAAGAAGGCTCATCTGATTGGTCTTTGTATCACTGACAGAACACACTAAGATCTGAATTTTGGAGCTCCTAGTAGGAATACAGATATTTATTCTGTCATCTGCAGCTCACGCTTGGATTTACATGGGCTCAAATCCTTCAGTGTTCACTACACCTCGTCTTTTTCCCAATCGAAAGGATATTGTGTCTTCTTCCTGACTAGACAATCTAAAGTGTGGGATATACTTCGAATGTATCCGTCTTTGAAACAGAAAACAAACCTGATGGTATTCGCAATCAAATGATCTATTCCCTGTAAACACATAACATACTGTCAGTCTAGCCTACCAATTGTCTCCACAATGAATCCCGTTGGCCTTCCTCAGTGTGTCGTCTTGCTGCTCAGTGGTCTTCTTGGCCTGAGTCACAGTCTGGAGTTCACTGGTTCTGAAGGTCAGTGGGCCCGTTTTCTCCGCTGGGATGCAAGCACCAGAAGTGACCTCACCTTCCAGTTCAAAACAGCCGTGTCTGATGCCCTTATCCTCTACTTTGACGATGGCGGCTTCTGTGACTTCCTGCTTCTCACGGTAACCGACGGGAAACTCCAGCTCTACTTCAGCATCGACTGCGCTGAGACTACCGTTACCTCTGACAAATTGGTAAATGACAGCCGATGGCACTTCGCTACAGTCAGCCGACACAACCTCAGAACTGTCCTGGCCCTGGACGGGCAGACCAAGGCCGACGAGGTTCGACCACAGCGGCAGTTTATGAAGATTGTCAGTGACCTTTTCCTTGGTGGAGTACCCAGAGACATCAGAATGTCAGCCATCACATTACCCACGGTTACAGAGCTTCCGCCGTTCAAAGGAGTTATCACGGAACTGAATTACGGAAACAAGGTTCCCATGCTGATCAATAGTCAGAAAGTGCGTCTGGAGATGATAGGTCTCTGTACAGAGAACCCATGTGAAAACGGAGGGCACTGTTCAATGGCTGATGGAGAACCGTACTGCGACTGCTCCAAAACTGGATACATAGGACAGACGTGCAGTGAAGGTAAGAGGATGCAGTCTTACTAACCAACACCTTTACTGATTTATACCATGGAAATGAGATTCATACAGTACAGTTTCAGAGAGCTTAATGTTTTCATACTATGTCTTCTAATTGAATTAGCTGTACATTTTGTCCAAGGCTCTTGTAACCTAATTCCTAACCATACATGTTTGCTATGAAATGTCCACAGATTCAATGTTTAGAGCAAATCAGGAAATCTTTATGTGGGTGGTTGCTCTTTCACAGTTTATTTTAAATTAACTTCATACCGCATGTGGGAGTAATATTGGAAACTATATACAGGGATATATTCCGACGCTTTCTATTATTACTTTTATGAGATATCTGTAAAGGCGTGCAATATTGTTTGATAAGAGTCATATTACAATGTTAAGATCTGTTTCTTCCCATCAAATATATTCAGCTCCTGCAAGTGTTACAGGTACAAGAAGGTAAAAAAATGGTTTGAAAAATAAGTAAAAGCTACATCTTTCTGCACCTGTCCACTTCTGCCAAGGCACTCTCTGCCATGTGTCTTACTGATACAGTATTCTGACAATGCTCAGAGTCAATTCTAACAGTAGGAGTTCAGCATTCTTGAGACAGGAAACAAATGTATCTCTCAGACAACACACCGCTTCCCTTCTCCTTTTCATCTGTCAGAGTGTTATGGGTGACTGTGTGACTAGGAACCCAATGGCGAGTTTGACTCACTGCTGACCCAGTTCCTGTTCCTGTCTGGATAGGTCACTTCCTGGTTTGGTTAAATCACTTCCCGGCTGGGTAAGGTCAGAGTGACATAGTAAAATGATGGCTCGACCTAATCTTAATACAAGGCAGAAACGAATGTACACTGAATACTCCTTCATTTGTGGTTCACTAGCTTAAGTTTTCACTTGCTCTATTTTATTTCCATCAGTTTAGCATACACTTTACTTTTTAGTTTTTTTATTTCATGGTTAAAATATTTAGTAGATAACAGTTCCTGCTGTAGTCAATGACTACATGTTTTTCATTGGTGTGGTTCTACTATTTTTCTGCCTCTGCCTAGAAATTATCAGAGGAGATCCATGCAGTCATTTGAGAGCTTCTCTTAGAACTTTACGGGACTGCCATGGGTACAATAACATCATGTGCTAAAACAACTCCGATTTAAGAGGTTGCGTGTGATTCAGCACGACGGGTGAATAGAGGGCCATGTAGCCGCCGCAGGCCGATGCTTCCAATTCATCATGCAGTACTCCTATTGGTTGAGAGGACAAACGCCACTAGATAGGAACCCTGCAATGAGAGCACTCTGCTGCTCTGTTTACCGGACCGGCCTCCTCAATCCAGCATGCACACACCACCCCATGCTCTCTCTTCCTTTCTCCCTCTGTCTCTTTCCATCTCTCCGTCCTCAGGTCACCAAAAAGACAATGAAGATGGGGAGCTGTACCCCCCCCAGCTGGATGTGTGTGTTGTAACCCCGAACACCTCTTCCCCACGCCACAATAGCGCTCCCTCCTATTAATTGATGTGGCTGATATTTGATTACGTCGCAGAACAGCCAAAACATAATTAGAAGGATAATGAAAGCAGAAATGGCTAATTTGACCAGGAAACGGCAGACAAATACCACCCTTAATTTAAACTGACAACTACAATCGACAATGTCTTTAGGCTCTGCTGCACAACAGCCATCGGGGTCCATCCAGCATTGCCTTCAGCTATTGATGGAACACTTCAGAATAAAAGCTCAAGAATTACCATAGTTTGATTTATGATGGCCGGCTTTTGCATTGGTTTGTTTTGAAATGAAGAAAACCTGCTAATTCCTTGAAACTATTAACATATTTATCCCAAAATAAAATTCAGGTAGTGAAGTAGCACCTTAAATATCAATAATCTACTAGCTCACATTACCAAACGCAGATGACTGAGAAGTAAAAACTGGAAAAAAGTTTTAGCATTTTCCAGAATCAATCAAGAACGCTTGACACTTTCCAAATGTCATTAAATGTCATGTCTCTTTCCTTTCATAATGAAATGGATAGTTCACAGTACACTGGTTTGATGTAATCAACAAACAGTTGACCAGTTGTCTTAATGTCACAAATAAAGGGAAATAGGCTACATTAAAAATGTTCAATAACAAATGTTGAGGCTATTTGGATGAACTTTAGATAGGTTTGTTAGAAACAGTTTGGAGGACAGATTAACAGGCCAGAGTTAGAGGGACCTTCTAGCGAATCTGTTCCAGTGGATCTTTAAAGTGTGAAAACTTACAACCAACAGTGAACCTCTCTTCTGGGAACAGGGTCTCCAGCAAGGGGGGGTACGATCGCTACCCCCCCAACTGCACTTTTTTATGTCCATGTCTCTTTTACAGCAGAGCCCTCTATTACAACAATAAAAACATACAGAAAAAGAAATATAAAATACAAACATTAAGCAAACAAAACAGTAAAAATATAATGTACCAGACATTTAAACTGTCTGCACGTCACCATTTAAAGCTGCATATTTGTCTAAGTTTGTAAGTTTGGATAATGAAAACGAACCTATTCATACATAACACATTTAAACAGGATTGTTGTGGAACTCAAAATGTTAACTGTACCAGTATTAGTCTATGCACATCAGATGATTTGTAACATTAACTGTAAAATAAGAAACCAAAGTATATCAGAATGTGATTTAATTCTCATTTTGACATTAGATTTAAATTAGATTAGATTACCCTATGTACTACAACAGTATAATACATTTCCTAAAATTAAATTATGGCTCTTGGTTTTGGTGTGCCAACCCAAGATATTCAATGGCCCCATCTGGCCACCCCTATCAAAAATATCTGGGGGTGCCACTGTCTAGGAAACCCAGCCATTCCATGCATTTTGTCTATTTAACCGCTAACACATCTGATTGAACTTAACACATTTGCAAGCATTTCAATAGGCGAGCTACATCTAAGCTAAATCAAAACTGTGAAAAGCCCCAACGAGCGTATTGAGAACTATTGCCTCAATAAATCTGAATTAAAATCTGAGGCTACTGTATATTACTTGCCTTACAAGACATCATGTTCTGTTTAGCAGATAAAACAGCACATCAAATCAATGCTGATAACAACACGACACAGTCACGCAGTGAAAATGATTTGTATAATTTCTACCTATCAGACATTTTCAACATGTAAAACAATACAGTAAGTCTGTAAATAATGTTCACATTATTTAACGAGAATGCCTAGTGCAACCATTTTACCTAGAGCTAAAGAGATTTCTGAATCACCGTCTCTCAGCACAAATGTGTCATGGTTGCCAGGTTTCATATCCTGGTCGCAGCATTTCTGTGGTGCAAAATGTTATACCACTGCCCAGGGTAGATGTGTTAACACTTAGACACATTTAACTTGACGTTATTCTTGCATGACTCCATATGTGCAGGTCGGAGGCCTGTTAATTCAATCGCGGTTCTATAGATTGTGAGTATGTAAACCTCTCATATATGTACAGCCGTGTTGATGCTTCGAACGAGTCGACATATCCCTGGAGGAAGCATGTGAACGCCACTCATTGACCGTCCCGCATCTGCAAATTGTTGCCAATGTCAGGAAACCTTAAGGCGAATTGGACATGACAAATCGGTAGGGGAAATAAATGGGGGTGTAATTCCACTGAGTTGAACTCTGTAGCTCGATGCTTACACTGGAACGCACAGTCCTAAAAACGACAGATACAAACAAACAGAATGAAGAAGTGACAGTGCTTCTGAATATCTCTACGGCACAAAAAAACTACATCAAGTCTCAATTATAATTGCAGGCAGCCTTGCTTGCGCTCGTTGTGTTCGTTGTTCAGTGCAGATATGGAATTAACATCAGAGACACAGGAAAGACAACTGTTCTTACCACTGTGACTGGGTAGTGTCTGTAAGGCGGATGGAGGCTGTTAAATGCATCATGCATCATGTGTTACACTATTGAGTAATGGGTGCAATCTGTCAGACCTGTAAGTGTTTACTGTTTGCCTGCGCCCGGTGCGTGCGCGTGTGTAAGTGTGTGACACAAACACACAGCAACAGCTAACTACTGTTAGCCTAGAGGGCCTTGGAGCAGCCTTCACACATCAGGCAGATGGCTGGACCCACTAGGCTTTAGAAGCATTAGCAGTTAGACTTGGATGAGCTACATGACGTATGCTTAGAGCCCGTCCCTCCAGAATGACGGTGCGAGCCTAGCTAACATCATCCTCAACATCATCATCCTTCCAGCCCTGAGCACTCATCCTGCCCACCGAGCTCAGCCCTAACCCTCCCTGCAGCAGATTAAGACAATAAACAGTTGGCCACAAAACACATGTTCAGTTTGTCCCGCCCATGTTGATCAGGATGTACAGTATCAAGTGTGTCAGTGCAGATGGGCTGGAATCGGACACCGTTTGCTCTTCTGTGGTGTTTGGTAATTGGACGGCCATTGCGGTTGTTGGGTGTCATCATCAGCCATGGCTTTGTCCCAAATAATATCCGATGTAGTGCATTACTTTTGACCAGAGATAATAAGAAGTAGGGTACTATTGTGTGCTGGAAATGTTATCATCACTATTAAATGACTTATTTTGCATAATTTGGAACAGGGCATATTTGATGTCTATTCATTTCCCATAAAGGAGCAGACAAACACACTTTGAGACTAAAATAATGCTCTGAAATGTTACTTTTCCAGCTGCATTATGTCACCATGCTGATTTGATTATAATAGCAAATGACTGTTCAAATGGTGGGACCATCAGCCAATCAGGTCTGTGTACGTAAACACCCACATGATCAGAGCAGTTCAACAGCCAAATTAACTGAAAAGGAAATACATTACGTATGTTAAAAATATTACATACAAAGACATGTTCATGACATGAAGTGACGATTAAAAAAGAAAGTTACAAGTCTATACTTGGATTTTTCTGTCCATTTCCTTCTCACTCGACTCCTTTAATTTGTTCCTCTAATTTTAATAAGCAGTTTAAATTGGAAGCCTTTTTGCATAAAAACTGTATGCCATTTTGTGAGAAAATGCTGGTAATTGAGGAGTGAGATGAGCAAACTGTGAAAACAAGTGCTCAAACGACGCCTGGGAGCCCAGCTTTGGGGATTAATAAACGTACATGGAAAAATGACAGTTACAATAATCTTACTATGGAAATAGGTCAGGGGAAAAAAGAAAAAAATGAGGACTCGCCTTCTGTGTGTGTGTGCACCCGTGTGGGTACTTGCGTGTGTCTGGCTTTGTGTGCACGCGTGGATGTGCACATGCTCCTAATTCCAGCACAGGCAGAGCACAGAGGGCATTTGTGTCTGGTCCTGAGCCTTAAAGTGATGTTATGGAGTGGGCTGGGGGATGGAACATAACACTGTGTGCTGCTGCAGCTGGAAAAACGGAGCAGCCAGAGGATTACTGTGGAACCACATGTTCCTGTCACTTTAGCGTTCTGAAAAGTGTTCTGTAAAATAAATGCATTATTGTTACGACTATTATTTGTATCGTTATTATTATGATAGCCAGTCACGAAGGAAAGCTTTCACTGCATGTGGATTGCAGTCCGCCATCTTCCCCGGCACACACAGACGCCCCAGGGGTATACTGTACCAAACACACCCTGGCCTAGGTGGTGCTGTCCATCCTTGCCCTTTGTCCTTACCCGTATTAGCCATCATCATCGTATGATGGATTCTCCTACTACAACTACTAGTGCACCTTTGACATTCATCATATAGCTGGGCCACCATTTTGGGTTTCCTTAAAGGAGAACAAACCAAATGTTTCTGTTCAGCATTCTCACACAGTGACTATTTTTTAACTATTTTCTACTTTTGGCCGTTAGTTAACCTGTTAAGGACCAGGCTCTGATTGTGAACTAATGCCAAAAAAAAAACATACCCAAAGTTAACCTCCTGTTACACTAGACCTGATGCAAGTACGTAAATATACATTTTTTCACATTTGTGGTCATGAAAATTATTTTTAAATCTCCCATTTTGGGCATGGATGCATGTTGTTTATATGCATATTTATTAATGGAAAATCATTCTTTAGCCATTAAAATCCAGCCAAAATGGTGGTTGTCATGAAATACATGGGGATGACATATTGGCCATCCATTACATTATTATACTTTTTCTCGGAAAACCTATTGACTTTTAATACCAGTGGCCAAAAAATGCAGACTGCATATCAATATGACCCCAGATAGGACTTACTTTTAGTGGATATACAATTTGCTCTCAACTCAGTCTAATGCTAAAACCACTTTATATACTTTACTAACAGCTATCAGCACACGATAGAGAAAACCCTCTTTCCACAATGTCAGTGAGATTTCACAGCCTCCATACAGATACAGTAACACGATTAAGTGGCCATTTTGAATGCATGTCCTCCAATATAACCACTTGCTAACTGTCAATATATATTTTAAATAAACTCTTTCCACCCACTGGTTGGTTAATAAGTGGGAATTAAAATGACTCCAGCATTGCCGACGAGAGATCAAACCCCGGCCACTATATTGTTAATTGCTTTGAGTTAATATCTGATATGGCGTATTAGCTTGGCACTTTAAACATCTAATACAGTCCTTCCTACTTAATTAAGATCTGTTTAATTTCCTCCCACTACTTGTTGCTCTCAGGGGCTGATTAAAGAAATCTTCTACCGTTTAGCTTTTACAACATTTCCAGCTACACACACTTATGCAAACACACACTCGCACACACACAGACAGCGCTTTGACTAGTCAGCTAGGGTTAAGATGTCTTGTGGTTAAGCAGGGATAGCTGCAGCAAAGCTGTGTGAGAACACATAGTGTCCAGTTGCAAAGTTCCTTCGTTCGTCTAAACTGTGTTAGCGCTTGTTTTACACAACGCTCTACAGATAAAATAACGTAAACTTCACACGTTACACACGACTAAAGCTTTCTATCTGCCTTCAATAATATTTATTATTGAAACAAATAAAATAGGATATTAATGTTTTTCTGGTAGTTCCACATCACTTCAAGTGAGTCACACATTGTACAGCTCTTCACCTCGCTAATCTTATTCCTGTCTATTTCCAATGTGGAGGTGCCGGGGATTGTTACAACCACACCACAGCTCTGCGATGCAATGCTTTATGTGTACATCCTCTGAGGCTTCCAGCACTGGACCTCTGGGTGTTCCGATGCAGGGCTATGCATTGGATTTATTTTTCTATGTAACCGATGCCGAACCCCTGAAGGAGTAAACAGTGTGCATTCCTTTAAGCCGATGTGGCGTTAGAGGAGGTTGTGGAAGTTTGCAGAGAGGCTTTGGGTTGGCAGTGAAGTGAACTCTGGGGGGTTTGTGATGGAGGGCTGGGTGGAGGGAGGGCCAGGTGATGGGTCCGCTGGGTGTCCAGATATCCACAAACCTCACAACATCATAAATCCCCACCAGGCCCCCTTATGGAGGCTGGGATTTATGCTTCTCTACGTGTATGTGAGAAAAACTGTGGCATACACAATGCAGAATATTATGTCTCTCAATGAAATATTCGCTGCTATGTGAAAGATTTGACTAATACAATTAATTTGATTAATTGATTCTATTTTTTTATGTACATTCTGGTTTCCTTACAGGATGGGACAGGTGTTTTGTGTGTTCTTCTCCACAGGATTCTTATCTTTGTTATTTTTGAACAGGCATGTACAGGGGCACCTCTGCTCCCTTACATGAAAACAGAAACAAATAATGCTTCAGTTGTGTGCTGTCAGAGATTTATTTTGCATGATAGATACCATGCAAAGGAGCAGTGTGAAGCTAATGCTAGTTATCTTTGCCTTTCTCTTCGCCTTCCTGTTCAGAAGCCATTCACAGGACACCAGGTGAGTTCTGATCTTAGATAAGTCTCAGCTGGAGTTTACTTAATAAAAGGCAATATGGCAAAATCACATATACAAAGTAAATATTAATTGTTATCATATTATAGTGTCCAAGTGCATCATTAATAGAAATTGAAATGTATATTGATAGAATATAATTACATATTATTTGATAGCTGTCTTGTAGCAAAGTGGTACTTCTGCAGTTTTGAAGCTTTTTCACGCATTGCGGAAAGCTTCGTTTGAGGTGTGATAACCATGCTTTGCCTTCTAGCAAAGCATGTCAAGTCACAATACAACAGCAGTATTGGTGGGGTGTGCTCTTATGCCTTCTCTCTCTCTTCCTCACCGCTTTCTCCTGCCTAAAGGCCTGGCACATCTGAAAGCATCTGAGTCAGGTACGCTCCTTTGTCCTCCTCACTCGCTGTCTTCATGCTCTCCATCGCATGGCGTGCTGTTCGATTTCACGTGTGCGTTTGCTGTGGGCCCTTCTCGGCGGCGTCTCCTCTGTCTCCACCTGTCATTGTGTGCCACTGTGTTCTGCCCCAAGGCATGATGTGATGGTGTCGCTTGTCATGATCGCCATATGCCCCTTTCCAGTCCCGCCCCCTTTCCCTGTGCCACAGGTTTCTCTGTACCCCATAATTGCATTGGTTCACTGCTGCGTCTAACAGTCTAGCTTGCAGTGGCAATATTTGCTGTTCCCACTTCTCTGTTCCAGCCTGACTGAGCTAGGGTGAGGCTACAGTGTGTCAGTTAAGGGGATAGGCAGTATTTATTCCAGCCTACCAACTGTGCACCAACACGCTCCCATCACCGCCCCACAATAACTGTCAGCTTCACGCATGTATGAGCAAGATAGTAGTCAGTTATCCATGAAGTGTACAAGCACCTAGTCTGAGACTATACAGAGGAGGACAGGATGAAGTTTAGGCTGTTTCACTATGATGTGTTCCGGAAGGCCAAAGCATCTAAGGGCATGCTGGTGAAGCATGCTGTGGTTAATGTATAAGCCGTGTTAGGACGGAGACACAATGCATTGGTGTTTGTTGTACCGTCAATTGGAATGCATCTTCCACTCTGATGTGGTCTGCCTGCCTGAATGCATGTTCATTAATGCCCTGGGGAGGTTGTGTGTACATTAGTAGTTGTCACTACCTATAAGATTAACACCAGTTATGCTCTCCTTTGCACTTCTTCCTGCGCCTCTCAACCTGGGATGTCAATCATCCCCTAAATGGACACCTTCTTCTCCATATCTATAGGTAGAAGCAAAGGTACAGAGATTTATTCCTTTCCAACATACTTATACGCTGCTCTTCTCTACTATACTATTCTCTACTGTAACACCTATTATTTCTACTGTACTCTATTGTTCTCTAATGTATGTAGAGTGCAGAGCAGATGTGTGACAGATGCACCAGTGTATGCTGTGTGGTTGCGAACCTGCTATCTAACTGTGCGTGTATGTGTTTCTGCCAGAGACTGCCAACATGACCACATTATAAGGGCTGCTGTGTGTGTGTGTGTGTGTGTGTGTGTGTGTGTGTGTGTGTGTGTGTGTGTGTGTGTGTGTGTGTGTGTGTGTGTGTGTGTGTGTGTGTGTGTGTGTGTGTGTGTGTGTG
>JACXGM010001993.1:0-16444 GCA_016801145.1 Umbra pygmaea | reverse complement strand
TGCACCGAAGATTAGCATCGATGGTGTTTATGTTTATTCGTACTTGAGATTGCATTTTCTGGTCACTATTTCTTGTGTTGTATTGATGTAACAGTGTGAGGTAACCGAGTGGAATCAGCTGGTCTGCACATTTTTGTTGCAACTAATGATATTTTAGCTTGAAGCCGTTCGTAGCATGTTAAGATATCCAGAGGTAAGCTGGAGATAAAACACATGTCCATTGGCTTCATTCATACTCTAACAATGTATAAACCATACAACACATTTGTCTCAAGTTACAAAATATATATAAAAATATGTACTTCGAAAACTGCATAAGACCATTCTCATTTTCTTCTGTATATAACATAAATTTGTACTTAGATACATAAAGTATATATGGTGGTGTGACATCACCCTAAAGTATAAAGAAAGCTTTTTAAAAGTTTGAAAATCCTTTGCCTGTCACCCTTAATGATGATTCTTGTTTTTACATGTTTTCACTGGCGATATGAAATGGGATATAAGGCATAGAGGATGTACCGTAATATACTGTACTAAATGTTGGATAAGGCTTTTTCTTATCCCAGTTGACGTGTGTTTGAATGTGATCATACAGTACTGTACCACATAGGAGGATGGTGATCTGATCTGATACGCTTCACTGTGTACGCTACGTCAGCTCAAATGGAGTTGATGGGAATTCTTGATCTGACATTTGGCTACGTAATATGGACATTAAAGTGAAAGATTTTCTTCATGCTTAATAAGTCATGGTTTGGTTGCTCTGCATATTTATATTCTACTACAGTATAAGTCATATTTTTATGTGTTTCCTGTGCTTACAGTATAAGCTACGGTGTAGGTCTAGCTTAGGTTGCTTTAAATTCTTAAATGAAGACAAATTAACTGACTACTGTTCAGAAGGTAACAGTTTTTTGTAATGGTCAGATTGAACTAATTGATAGGGATTACATGTGACTAATTATAATTAGTGCACATTTACCAATTGTATACTTTGACTTAATTTTGTGTTGACCAGAGTTTTTCCTACCTGGTCATGGGGACCAAGAAACATAAGCAGGGGTAAAAAAAGTCTGTCTTTATTCCTGCTGTATATATTAACTGATTGAGAGTACATAATAAATACCATGAAGATGGCTGCTTACAGATAAGCATAGTGTACTGTATCTACTTAATGTATGCTGATTTCTACATTGGCCTCCCTAGCTTACCTCATTTACAAATGGAAGAGTTTGCTGACGTAGGAACACTCATCCCAAGTGTTAAGGACAATGATAATGATAATGATTCCCAGGAACTAGGCACCAAAAGCTGCAGATGGTTTCATTCACTTCAAATGCTGCACACGGTATCAATTGCTGTACATTTCTTTACAGTATTTCCCCTCTTCTGGAGCAGCTCCATTTTGAGATTTCTCTGAACGTTTCCGTACAAACTACTGTGTGTGTGTGTGTGCACAGAACATAGTGGGGCTAGAGAAATGTTGAGATAGTAGAGCGAAAGAGAGATCAGGTTGAGGGAGTTGGTAGACAGACACAAAAGGTGAGATTGAAGACTGGAGAGAGAAGGAAAGTGAGTGATTGAAAGAGTGTGAGCCTATCGAAGGAAGGGTATTATCTAGGGAGCTAGCTCGGTGCCTCAGACACATACCTGTAATGTAAATGCAGAGGACACAGAGGACCTAGGTGTTTACTCACCATCACAAACAGGCTAACATATACAGCTAGCTTAGCCTGATAGCAACGGCGACCTGTGGCCCTAGGGAGAAAAGTTGCCTGCGCATCAATTGTGGACCCGTTTTCTAGATGTGGGCTATACACTCTACTGTAAATTGCTTTCAATTAATCAATGTTCCAGGTAGCAACATGCTAACAGCTTGATGGTGATGGCAGACGAGTGTTTGCACTGTGCCCCACTGAGGAACATCCTGTAGTCAACTTGCTTCAGGGCTAATGTGCCCCAGTCAACGTCTTGCCAAATGCTGCTACAGCACAGGCTAAAGGTGAAATGACAGTCTGGATCACCAAGACAAAACATAGACTGGCCCATTATTTAATACTGACACTCTAGTATCGCCCTCTATACCGCGTCTCCACTATGAAAGAGTCTGAAAAAACATACAGCTTTCTTTTCACCTTTCAAATTTGTGTCCATCGAGGCATCTGGCATAATACAGTTGCCTGAGTGCAGTGTTTCTCAACTCCAGTCCTTGAGCACTCTGCAGTACGTATTTTGGTTGTCTGCGTGGAACAGGATACCGGATTCCATTTGGCAAATACATTGTTGGGGTGCCAGTTCATTGAAATGCCAGTTCTCTTCCATCCCATGGTTTTCTGGAGCTACAACAAAAAGATGTCCCCTCTAACAGACCTGTCCAGACCATTTCAAAGAGAAGGCTCTCTGGAGCGAATGGGGCCGTGGGATAAGACCCTGACTACAGTCTATAAAGACTTGGGGGGGGTAGAGACAGAGAGTTAAGTGTTAGAGAAAGAGGGAGTGGGAAGAGAAGGAGAGGGTGAATGGGCGTATGGGAGAGGGAAGGATCGAGAGATGAAGGAGGCGAGAGTTCTCTGGTCTAATCCCTTTTCACATGGGGGCTTAGTCTTGGAACTTCTTCTGCAGTCTCGTAGTCCCATCCTCTAATTACCCGTCTGTTTCTTCCTGCTGCAAAGCCCTTCAAACAGCTGGGTTAGCCTCGTACCTTCCCTCCCCATGAATGTATTCATGGATGAATGCCTGTTGTTAATACATAGTATGCCTTTTAGCAGAGTCAGAGGGGGGGCAGCTAGAAGTTAACCGGTAATGTCTGCATTTTACCAAAACCAGGCTCTATCAAATGAGCTAGACAGGACCCCCCCCTCACAATAAACGCTGGTGTCCTGGTTACATTTCAACTCATTCACGGCATCTAATCGTTCCTAGCTTTCAGCTGGCTCGTTCATTCCTCTTTTCCCTAATGTAGCAATTTCATTTCTGTAAAGCACTCTATACAGTTGCTGCTACTGTAAATGTATGCTGTCAATATTGTAGAGAAGTGGCTTTAGATAAGAGCGCTGGCTAAATGACTTAAACGTACGACAGGTGAGGATAGACCAGGCTGCTGTGGCTGCTTATGTGATACTTATGTCTGTGTCCTGTGAAGATGCTGGAGCATCTCTGCGGCCCGGTCTCAGAGAGCAACCCGTCTGATGCTGTTAACCTCTGCTGCTGGCTCCCAGCTACGATAAGACTGGGATGAGAGCTTGGATTTGCTTTGATTGTCTCATGTGAGTTCCCCCCTCTCGTCTCGTCTCCTCAGTGCTCTTGTCTGCGTCCTGACCCCTGGGATCAAACGAGCAATACGGATTCTCTCTTTTTCACGGATCACGAGTGCGTCAGCGGTTACACAACCCAGAGAGTGATAGAGGGAGGATGAGAAAAGATAGTGATAGAGTGAGATAGAGAATGTAGTGGGAGATAAGCGAGTTCAGTCAGGGATATATAGAGAGAGAGGGAGTGATTATGGGGTCTATGATATTTGGCCTGTGTAACTTGACACAGCACACAACACCACAGGATTACTGCTGATAGTTAAACCAGGGTCAAAACAACCCATTTAATCGGTTAACAGAAAATGGCTGCCTCTTTATTGGTTTACCGTGTCAGTTGAGTTATACTGCACAGCCTAAAATTCCATTATTTATTTGAGAAAAACATGAAGAACCCATTCTATTTCGCAAATGTGCCCTGTTTACATAATAAATGTAAGTATTTAAAAAACAATGACACACACCAACATTTAACATGTACAGTAAGCACACAAACATACATCAAAAGCAAGCACATTGTCCTCAAGCTATACTTCCAGCAGTGATTAATATAAACACACAATGCATTCAAGCCTTATTCTGAAGCTTCACGTTGTTAAACGGTTTTACATCGGTCAGAAGCAACATTTGGTGTGTCTAATACTATCCAATCCTGTGCACTTTATTTTCCAACAATTAAAGACAATCAAATTATGTAGCATTTTAGGCTAGGCCATGCTAGGCTACGCTAGGCCTGACAAATTATGTGGAGCAAATAATTTAAGGGGTGGAACAACATTGTAAACCAATGACACTTTGTCCAACCAATCAGATGCCTTGCTTGGGCGGAGCTCCAAATTGTAGTTACAAATCATAATAAACATAATTACACAAAAGGTACACCGCAGAACTTCAACATTCACCACTCTCACTACACAGCTGTACATCTCTCTCTCGATATGTCTAAGAGAACTTCTCCTTTTGCTATTTCCAGACTCCCTCTTAATTTAATCCACCAAATCAGCTACTTTTCCTTCTGAGTTCTCAACATGAACCTGATCCTAGATAAGAAATCAGAGAAGAAATTACTATTACATCTTTAAAGATGAACCTACCATAAATCACTATTTAACAGTTTATTTTCCTCATACTTTGTTTTGTTTATTTGTCAAACAAACGCATGTCATATCACTGGGCACACATATCCATTTTCTGTGCAAAATTGCACATACTCAAAAGTAACCCATTGCATTATGGGAATCTATGTCTTTACCCACTTGTTAGCAAAGGCTGCATCGGTTCACAGTCGTTAGAAGTGTGTATCGGACGGTCTGATAATCCCCTACGCCCTTGACAATTTTCGGTCCCTCAGCTTTGGGACACTTGTGCAATTGGCAGAGGCACACGTGAATGCGGAAATTGAGGAGAGAGGGTGGAGTAAGGGGTGGAGGGGTCTGTTTAAGCCAATCTCTATTTCCCGATCTTCATGTCAGGTGATCACATCACATGATTTCTGTTTCCCGCTCTTCATGTCAGGTGATCACATCACATAATTTCTGCTAGCCTATAGATCACGGTTATCCATTAGTAGCAGCTGCAAGCACTTCATAATTAGTCATGTATTTAAGTTGAGTCCTTTGTGATTAAGGCTGCACTTTCACCGTGAGGCAGTCTTTATATTTGTTAAGTGTTTTGGCCATTAAAACACCATTTATTTTTTTAATTCTCCTTGCACCTGTCTCATTCCTCACCACACCATGGATTGAAAGTATTCTTAATATGACACATATAAACAACATTGGACAAGAAGAAAATGTGTTTATTTTGTGACCTACCTAGTGTAGCAATTTTAAGGTAATTTAAGTCATGGGTATATAAATATTGCATGTCTTGATTTGAACACCCGGGCACAATGACATACATTAGATCACTCAAAAAGTATTACTGGAGATACGTTTTGCGGAGACAGAGGAAGGCCACAGACAGCAGCAGAGTCTGGGCTCAAACCCCAGTCGCTGGATGGGGCACTTGCGGTCCATCCTATGGTGCTTAGACTGCTAAACGAAACTCGGGCACATGTTTTCCTTTCTTTCATGATTACAACTGACCTTTACACACCAATTTGGGAACGTTTAAAATCTATAACAATACACCCCTAATGTATCGAAGTCATGCTACTGTAGCTATCTAACAAACCTTGGAGAATGACTACATTTTGTCTACATTTGAATGTCACGGGATGAACAAAATAAGGAAAGGCTGAAGACACAAATAGAAGTTAGTTAAACTGATCTTAATCTGACTTTTAAGTGTGTGTGTGTACATTCCTTCAATTAAAATTAAATCCACCCAAAACTACACATTCCCACTATTTTTCTCAGACACAAAATAAAATTAAATCAGTTACCTCACCTGGCTAGAAAGTCCAAGAGATAGTGCTGGGCAATTGGACCTTCATTGCTGTTCTTCTAGCAGCAGAATATAATGCTGGCAGCACTAACTCTGATTTTCTTTTTAAAAATAAAAGCCATGTTGAAATTTAACACATTTCAAGGCATTCCAACAATGGCCTTTATTTTGACATCACCTAGACATTTACATTGAACATTACCTCATCTTCATCCAATAGACAGTCTTGTCTCTGTGTCTACAATTAATAGCTAAAATCATTCCCCTCATTAGTACCCTTTATCTCGCTCTGGTTTGTGTTCCTATTGTTGGTCACTATATTATGTTATGTATGTGTTTATGTGAGGTTTAGACTGTTATTTCCGGAATGCCATTTGACTCCATGTAGTATTGTTATTTGAGAGTTTTCTGAGTTTATTTAATCATTATTATTGAACGTTCGACCTTGCCTTTGACTCCCTCCAATCTCACCGTTAGACAGCTCTCACTCTTTTTCCTGGTCACAGTTCTGGTGAGAGGGCATGTCCAAGTCTTCATAATATGCAGATCTCTAACTTAATTCTCCAATAGTTTCTAAACACAATATACCATCATTGTATCAATGATATATGTTTAATCTGATATCCTCCCCTGTATACAACTGTATAATCTCCAGCACAAGAAGTACATAGTGTAGATTTGATGCATTAGTACAGGATTTTGTGATTTCACAGACGGACCACTTACAAGTTAAAGCATGGGAAACATTAGAATTTTACCCAGTGATGCAACATGCTGACAGACGTTTCATGATTTGTGTTTTTGTGGGTGGATTAACCCTATGTCCTGTGTTAAGGGACGGGAGCAACACATTATTTCAAGACAAAAATGCTGACTCCAAACCCAGACACAAACATCATAATATTTGGATAAAGGCTATGGTCTATTTGTCAAATAAATATATATATATATACAGATGTTTACAAAAATTGCAAAAGCACCCCTGACAATTTCCATGATTTTCATTTATAAATAATTGGGTGTTTGGATCAGCTATTTCATTTTAATCTATGAAATAACTTAAGGACACATTACTATTTCGGTAGTGAAACAGCCGCGGTCGGTGGATCTTAATTGGGGAGGACAGGCTCGTATTACGCTCGGCAACGGAGTGAATGGAATGGTGCGCAACGAACAAAACCAATTGTTTTTTCGTTTTGCACACATTCCATTCACTCCGGTTCTGAGCGTAATACGAGCCCGTCCTCCCCAATTAAGATCCACCGACCGCGGCTGTAGTGAAATGAGGTTCATTGGATTAACAGAAAATGTGCAACATGCATCAATATCAAGTTGTTGTTCTCTTTGACTCTCCTCTGAAGAGGGCCTCAAAACAACTCTCAAAAGATCTAAAAAAACAAATATTGTTTAACATTATGGTTTAGGGCATGGCCGGCCCGAGGCATAAGGGAATTAAGCGGCTGCTTGGGGTGCAAAGGTAACTCTGTGTGGTAGGAGGGGGCCCCCAAATCAAATTCTGCTTAGGGCCCCCAAAATGCTTGGGCCGGCACTGGTTTAGGGGAAGGCTACAAAAAGCTATCACAGAGATTTAAGCTGTCAGTGTCCAATGTGAAGAACATAGTGAGGAAATGGAAGACCACAGGCACATTTCTTGTTAAGGCCAGAAGTGGCAACAAAGATGGAGTGATTTTTTTATAACAGGGGGCGTTATGCATGGTGGAAAATGAACACAGCGTTCCAAGACAAACACTTTCTACCCACAGTCAAATTTTGTGGGGGTTCCATCCAGGGGCGTCAGACTGGGGGTTAAACCAATAGTGATTACCAGGGCCCAAGGGGAGAGAGGGCCCTTGAAAAGTCTGGAATACATATAAGTATATATATAACATCGGAGCCCATCAAGACTGCCTATGGATAGGGCCCAGAATCTAGTGCAACGCCCCTGGTTCCATCATGCTGTGTGGCTGTGTGGCCAGTGCCGGTACTGGGAATCTTGTTAAAGTTGAGGGTTGCATGGATTCCACTCAATATCAGCAGATACTTGAGAATAATATATAGGAATCAATCACAAAGTTGAAGTGATTGGTCGGGGCTGGATATTTCAACACGACAACGACCCAAAACATTGCTGAAAATCTACTCTGGCATTCATGCAGAGGAACAAGTACAATATTCTGGAATGGCCATCCCAGTCCCCAGACCTGAATATCATTAATAATCTGTGGGGTGATTTGATGCGGGCTGTCCATGCTCAGCAACCATCAAACCTAACTGAACTGGAAATGTTTTGCAAGGAGGAATGGTCCAAAATACCTTCATCCAGAATCCTGACACTCATTACAGGCTATAGGAAGTGTCTAGAGGCAGTGATTTATGCACCTGTCTAATTTCGTTTTGATGCATATTGCACATTTTCTCTCACATTTAATCTGTCAGTGAAATTTGAAAGTCATGGTAAAGCACATATTCTTGGAATTGAGGTAGGATCAAAATTTTAATTTCATAACACTATTTAAAAAATTACTTGTACTCCAGATTGCCAAATCAGTCTGTAGATGGTAATATACACATCAATCCATCTAAAATGTAAAAAAAGGACATACTTTTTTGTCAGATTATTATATTTTCATCATCTAACCACCAGGATGTAACACAGGTTGCTCTTCCCACTGCTTTCTGACAGATATACTTTTGGAAGACGTACACTGTTATGGGCCGGATCCACTTGCGTGTTGGTATTTCCTGTGCCGATGCTTGATTTTGCTGTTTTCTGGCTGCTTGTGGGTGTGTAGCTATGTTTACCTGATCTACAATTGTTTTGTTATCAATGCAGGAAATGTACATTGTCTAGTTCATTTAACTAGCTGAAGTCTGATGTCAATACACTTTTTTTCAGCACAAGGGCTGTATGTAGAGCATCAAGGATAACAGATATCTAGGTTAATGAAAAGGAAACAAATGCATCATAATTCTAATGGTTTAATAAATAGGCAGAGAAAGCAGCTACAGTGTAGTAATAGCTAGAGATGTTTTAAAATTTGATGATTACATAGCATAGAAGTTAAATAACATGTTGCAGTATGGGTAATGTGGTCAACATAATTGTCAAAAGATTTATTCAACCACTTTTCTACTGTATGTTTGTTGCTATCTTACAATACCTTTAAAATGCAGAAACATTTCATCATATGTTGCTGTCATATGTTATAAATCTTTATTTATGGATATCATAGAAATGTTCTGTTTTGGGTGGATTACCGCTTTAATATTGATTGAGAATGCAAAGCAAACTTAAGCAAAGCACAAGTTAATATTACAAAAACAAATCTTAAAACAATAAGCGTATGGGATAATGTCTTAGTGTTGTCCATAAAAATGTTGACTACCTGACCAGGTATGCTGAACCAATCACATTAGGATAGGAGCTGTGGGAGATCCAATCATGATGAACTTGCCTTCACATCTGTAGCAGCTGCTCTTCACACCAAATGAGAAAAGAAGTGTCTGTTTGTGTGTGTGTCTCTGTATGTGTGTTTCTCCTTAATAGTAATATTTTATATTAACACTATCACAGTAGAGTCCGCCTGCAGGGCCAGGTCAAATGAAAACTATAATTTGCATTTTTTGGTTCATCTGTCAGTTTAGTCATAACGCTTCTCCAGTGATGCAACTGTACATTATGTGCTATGGGACATTAGCATGGCTCATTGAGAAGCAAAGAGTCCTCAAATTGAAGCTTCTTGTTAAAGACAGAGACACTTTACCTGCTCTTGTTCTCTGGAGCGCTGCCTCCACATCACTGTGCCAATGAATGGCATCATGAGCCTAGCCATGCGTACAGTACCATGTCACTATCTCATTCCTGTCACTTCCTTTCCCATTCTTTCTCTCCATGGATCTCCTTCTCTCTCACTGTTCGTTTCTTTCTCTTTGTCTCTTTATGTGATATCAGAGATCACTCTACATAACAAATGTGTTTCGATTCACCTCTCTGCCCCACCTCCTTTTCTCTCTCTTTCTGCCTACAGTACATCTCTTTGTCTGTTTCTTTATCTCCTCTCACTCATCTTTCCTAGTTTGTAGCTCTCTCGTCATACGATTATCACCACTTTGACTCTTAACACTGCAGTTAACCCCCAGAGCCTCGTGACCCGCCGCAGGACTCAAGCTGCCCCCCAGATGTATGACGTTCTCCCCTAGATAAGTGCCAAGTCCCAGTGTCATCCTGTCAGGCCTGGTTATTGTTTCCTATGATACAGGGACTGTGGATTAGACTCAATGCGAACGTGATTCAGGTGCATTGTTCATACGTTGACCATATTTATATCGCAGACCTAATTGTTGACTAAAACCTAGCAACTACACAACTAACCTTACAGTCCAGATAGTATAGAAATGTGTTATATAGACTGCTCACATTAATGTCACTTATCCGTATGGTAGGTGTTTGTTTGGAAGTGTGTGCAATGTACAGTAACTTTAAGAATGTACATTTACATTAAAAAGGTTAGTATGTGTGACATGTAATCAGACATACATATACCTTATCCATAGAAATAGAATGGATAGAATGGCCATTGAACTGCTTTTATACATTCCATACCTTATCTAACCCTCCACACACCCCAGCTGAGTCTCGGTAAACTGCATTGAACCTTCTCTCTTCTGTTAATGTGTGTGTAGCTGAGTGCGATAATTGATTCATCTTGAAGGGATACACCTGGCAAATCCACGTACAGACACACAAACACACACATACACACACACACACGTACACACACACTTACACACAAACACACAGACATACAACCTAACCATTAACACCCATTGCTTCTACACCAGGCTCCATGCGCCCCGGGGTGACTAACGTCTGTTTGATAACTCCTGCGTTTGATTGCCTCTCTCCCTCTCTCCCTCTCGCCTTCCCTCCCTCCCCCTCCTCAGCGGTGTGTTCAGTGTGTCACCGGGGGCAACAGATTGTAATGATCCCCAGAATTTCCTTCTTCATTCCGAGGCTGACATGCATGCAGGCAGTAGGTAGTGAAGGTTGATCAATGGGTGTGCTGAGCCTATCATACACTACATGACCCTAGGGATGGAGCCGAGTGGTTGACCTTTGTTAGCTGGAGCCGAGAGGCTGATCTCTGTTAGCTGGAGCCGAGTGGTTGATCTCTGTTAGCTGGAGCCAGGTGGTTGATCTCTGCAAGCTGGAGCCGAGTGGTTGACCTCTGCTAGCTGGAGCTGAGTGGTTGACCTCTGTTAGCTGGAGCAGTGTGGTTGACCTCTCCTAGCTGCAGCCGTGTGGTTGACCTCTGTTAGCTGGAGCCGAGTGGTTGACCTCTGCTAGCTGGAGCCGAGTGGTTGACCTCTGTTAGCTGGAGCCGAGTGGTTGACCTCTGCTAGCTGGAGCCGAGTGCTTGATCTCTGTTAGCTGGAGCCGAGTGGTTGACCTCTGTTTGCTGGAGCCGTGTGGTTCACCTCTGTTAGCTGGAGCCGTGTGGTTGACCTCTGCTAGCTGGAGCTGAGTGGTTGACCTCTGCTAGCTGGAGCTGGGTGGTTGACCTCTGCTAGCTGGAGCCGGGTGGTTGACCTCTGCTAGCTGGAGCCGGGTGGTTGACCTCTGCTAGCTGGAGCCGGGTGGTTGACCTCTGCTAGCTGGAGCCGAGTGGTTGATCTCTGTTAACTGGAGCCGAGTGGTTGAGCTTTGCTTTCTAGGGATATTGAGTGAGGAATTTGAATTTAGATTTCCATCAAAATGCACACATCAGCTTCCTGTATTGTTTTGCAGCATTTACGGTAGTTACTATCGAACATAGGTCATGTACTGTACATAGGGTTCAATCGTTTAACTTTGTAATCCATGATTTATGTTTGGCACACATTTTAAAGTGTAAATTAATGTCTCAGCATCACTCTGTTCTTGTTGAATTGCCCCGAGGCTAGACTGATGCATTATAACATTCAAAGCTCAAAGACAACTAAGATATGTAGGCTGGCTATTGCATTGTCAAGGGAACTGCCAGAGACAATAGCACGGCAACAAAGGATGCCAGGGATGATTTTTGGATGACGGCTAATTTGCTCTACAAATGCCTGTCAGAAAACATCCGTGTACATGTCCCTTACTAAACGCTATCCTCCAGACTTGATGTGCGCGTGTGTTTGTCTGTGCGCGTGTGTTGAAAGGCATGTATGAATGAGATCGTGAGAGGGACTGAAGGCTTATTCTTGCGAGTAATCAATATCCCCCTCAACCATGACGCTGCTGCTATGGCAACCTTGTGCCGAGGGACACCGACACACGCACACACGCACACACACACACACACTAGAGAGATACCAGAGGAATACTTTTCTCACTGTCTTTTATGGCTGTGTTTACTCTTATAGTTGTGTGTGTGTGTGTGTGTGTGTGTGTGTGTGTGTGTGTGTGTGTGTGTGTGTTACTCGAACAGGGTCATGTCCTCTTGTTTTTTCCTGTGTAGTGTAAACTTCACACCGGAGATACTTTACGCATTGTCTCGTGAATGGGTGTGATCCTGGGAAGGACCGATTTACATCCAACTCTTAGCAATGGAGAGAACATTCTGGAGTTCTCTAGTCCTGCAGTTATGAAGGGGCAGCAATACTTTTGTTGTTGCAGGGTTAAAGCCATTAGCCTGCAAGTTCTACACAAGTGTATGATTCTGTGTGCTACATGATATAGTGTGGTGTCTTCTGTAATCACATGAGGGTTGTATAATTAGTGCACTTTGTCATTGCCACAGTCTGGTTGCATTGCAGAGAGATATTTCCAGAATAATGTGGCCACTAGGGGCAAAGTTAACGCATAAAGTAGACTGAGTGCTTGCAAGAGTTTTGTTGATGGATGGAAGTTGCAGGTATAAAGGACCCCATGGTCACGCTGTAGCATAGGTAGACATTTATTTCAACTGGGCGTAAGGAAATGTTGTAAATGAGGCTGGGCCACAACATAATACATCCGAAATCCAGCAAATACTCAACATTTTAAATAAATGTATGACATTTTTACCGAAAAACACTAACATTTTCCCTTGACAAGAAAGCGTGTAAATAGCACAACTACAACTTAAAATAACACAGTTGCCAGTTGACCAAAAAATATACCAAATAACTACACAACAAGCCTATGTCATCACCAGTAGGTTTATTCTGATAGGGAGAGGAGAAAATATTTCAGTAGCAGACAACTTAATTAATGGGGGAATGTACACTGTCACAATGTGTTCAGTCTGACAGCCTAACTTCAATATAGACCACCTGACTCCTCCCAGTATAGCTCTGATCTAAATGATCCAGAACCAGCTCTGTAGCCTTCGGAAGTATGTACAAACTTATGTGAGAGTAAATTAGAAAAGTTGCCCGAAGACTACAGCCACATATATGTTAGGCCTATCTGGAATGTATTCAGGATATGAAATTAAGTGACTTTGAGTGATTAGGCTCAACAGAGGTAGGTTTCCTTTCTCCACTGTTGTCTTTCTAAAGAAGTTCAAGAGTGAACTTTGTTTTGCCATAACTTGTAAATACATGTTGAGTAAAATTAGGAAATTATTGACAAAATGACCACAGTAATATATTTCATTAGCTAATCTAGGTTGACATATTGTGTTGTTAAAACAATTGCCACAGTAATATACACTGCTCAAAAAAATTACTTTAATTAAATGGTGTTATTAATTAAAAAACAAAATGACGTAATAACACTCAAAGGAAAGCAAACTTACCAACCAACTGAGGGCTGGATTCCAAATCAAAGTAAACATAATATCAAAGGCTGTTCCAACTTGTGTGAATTTCATCACGGCAACTCATAACGTGACTCAGTAGTGTGTATGGTCCCCACGTGCCTGTATGCACTCCCGGCATTGTCTGGCCATGTTCCTGATGACACGGTGGATAGAGTACTGGCGGATCTCCTCCCAGACCTGGATCAGGGCAGCAATGAGCCCTTGGACAGTCTGTGGCGAAACTTGGTGGTGTCGGCTGAACTGATACATAATGCCTCAGGAGTTCTAAAATGTATTCAGGTCTGGGGAACGTGAGGGCCAGTCAATGGCTTCAATACCTTGGATGAAGGTTGGGCATTGTCCTGCATCAGGAAGAATCATAGTACCTTACAGCAGTCGAGGTACGGTTGGCTAGCACGAGCAACCCTCCAAGGATATGCCTCCCACCAATGGTGGACCTGCCAATTGCGGTGTTCTCTGGCAAATGTCAATCGAACTAAACAGTGCTGGGCCTTGATCACAGGTCCCCCTAGACAACATTTGGTCCTCATGCCATCCTCATGGAGCACATTTCTGACAGTTTGGTCAGAAATATGGACACCAGTAGCCCGCTGGAAGGCATTTTGTAGGTCTCTAGCAGTGCTCCTCCTGTTCCTCCTCACACAAAGGAGCAAATTCCAGTTCTGCTGCTGTGTTGATGTCCTACTACAGCCCTGTCCAGGTCTCCTCATGTAACGGCCCTCTCCTGGTTTCTCCTCCATGCTCTTGAGACTGTACTGGGAGACCCAGCAAATCTTCTTGGGACGGCATGTATGGATGTGACATCTGCAGAAGAGCTGGACTACCTGTGCAACCTGAATGGGCTGCAGGTACCACCTCATGCTACCAGTAGTGACAAGGACACTAGCAAAATGCAAAACTAAATACCAATCAGTCCGGAAGGATGAGGAGACAGCAATTGTCAGTGGCTACCACCTGCAAAACCTTCCCCATTTTGGGGGTTGTCTTGCTGTTGCCTCTCCAGTACACCGGATGTCACTTTCATTTTCACCAAAACAAAAGATGATATTGATTCACAATTGCTTATGCTTCCTACCTGGACAGATTGATATCCCTAAAGTTTAATACCCTTTGTGTTATACTGTGATGATTGCATGGTACCTTAAATTGTTTGTAATTAGCTAACATAGGTATACGTACTGTGTTGTTAAACACAGAGTGGGGGCTGGATAACATTTGATTACGATAAAGCCAATTACATTCAAGAACTTCCTACTGATTTTTTATTTTATTTCTGACTAGTCAATCAAGAGTAATACGAAAAAGTAATCAAATATTTTCTTTAACTTTATAACAAATTGAAGCTGTTCTGATTGGCTGGGCCAGTACTAACTAGCCTGGCCCTGCCGTGGCTTCGCCGCTGGAGATGTTTATTTAATTCCAGTACTTACATACATTTTTGTTACCCCGTTTACAGTACTATTTTGACTGGGAAAAAAACTCAATTCTTCTTGATATCAGCTGTGTTCCAAATACAATAAAAAAAGAGTGAGGAAAACAATTATATGCTTCAAGAATTTACAGAAAATGTAAATAAAATGAAAGGTAGAACAACAATACCAAGTCCACCCCGATATCACTTATTTTGTTGTATAATCATGTAAGTTAATCCTAACATTCATGACAGTGTCACATTAAACACTTCTTTTTGTCACTATACCATGTTTTTTGCGTGACTATACATCAAAAATTGATAGCAGCCTGGGCTACCGGTTAAGGTTAGGCAACACCTTACAAGGAACGGTTAAGATTAGGCAACACTACAATGTTGGTAAGTTTAGGGTTTGGTTAAGTTTAAGGTTAGGCAACACTACAGGATTAACATTACAAAATAAACAGACAATCGGCTGTCTAAAGAAACACATGCAACACATCTGCATCACGCTAGAGTGGAGAACAAAAACACACAGTGTCCATCTGGATTTGAACTCGCAAACACTGGGATGAGAATTGGCAATGTATCGACGTATCCACCATCCCCAACCTCAAGCCCTTGCAAGCTCTAAAGCTATTTAACCTGTGCTTGTCTTAACTCACCAAAAAATTATGGTATGGTCATGTAAACAAAATGGTGGTATAGTTCCGGAAAAAAGTGCTAAATATTTGACACTGTCACTAAAGTTTTGATTAACTTACATGTCTATACCATGAAAAAGCTGAAAGTGGGCTGTGTAAGTCTGATTCAAACAATTGTTTGCAAGAAGTATTTTAGTTCAATAGGGGTTTCGAATTTTGCTGCCCTCTTTCAGAGACCTCTTTATAAAGCTTTAAAAAATATTTATTGAAATAAAAAAAATATGAAAAAATATTGCATATGTTTCCCTAAACTATGTAGTGTTTTGTTACACACAAAAGAAAAGCCTAAAATTAAGGACAGTTATCAAAGACATACCTGTGGTTGACGCAATTTATTTGAAATGGGAAATTAAGAAAACATTATTAAAATCATATACAGTAAATGTATATGAGGGACAATTTATTTATAATCCTCAAGGAAGTGTGACAATTCATGTAAAAAAAAAACGGCAAACATTGGCTGATGAATTTCTCAATTGTTAACTCCACAGAGAGTGAAGGCATACTCAATAGCTATGAGACAGAGACTGCTGTATGTGTGTGTGTTGACAGTGAATTTCCAGTCAGGTAACCGGACGTGATAGAGGCTTCTGAGTGGCTCATATTTAAATGATAAGGCTCGGTCCATTAAATGATGGGCCTCAGTCTATGTGCCTGTCTGTCCGCAGCAGAAGAGCAAGTCGTCTGAGTAGCAGGGAAACCATAGAAATAGAATGGATAGAAAGGCCATTCCAATTCAAGCAGTTCAATGGCCTTTCTATCCATTCTTTTTCTGTGAGGGAAACACCTCAGTAATTGGTTTGGGTTTGGATGGTTTCCATGGCAGAACGGGGCCATGCATCAGCTGGGGGGGGGGGG
>JACXGM010001992.1:36015-50105 GCA_016801145.1 Umbra pygmaea | reverse complement strand
ATTGGTTAAGGTAACACTCCGCTACAGCCGACTACTTTCGTTTTGACATGACAGCAGTATCTGCAAGTACGTGTCACGTGACGGTCCGTTGATGCAAGGATAATTGTTTCGTCGGCTATATATTTTCGACACTTCTAGAAAAAAATACCGAGGTCATGACCTCGGTGTCCTCAATGGTAGTTACGGCCATGGCTGCCAGAATGGTTGACAAAAGGCTTTTCAGTTTGAAATTTGGAATTAATGAATGTAGAACAACTTGAAGATTGTATTATTCACTTGACATTATGGATTTTGTGTTCGCCTATTTTAATCCATTGTGACTTCATTTAATAAAATCTGGGGAAAGTCCAAGATATATTTTGTTTCTACTGAAAGACTGTTGTGGAGGAGGCAGAGAAGGGCACAGTTCTAGAGCTATATTTACAGACCAAACATTAACATTTATTATGTTGGTTGGTAAGCATAGAAAATGGCAGTGACCATGAATGGTCAAAGACAGGCAATGGAAAAATAAAGAGAATCTGATGTCACAAATGTCTGCAATTACACAATTCATTTAAAAAACAAAAGTGATTTTTTTATTATCTTCGCTTGTGTAATGGGTGCCATCTTTTCCCACCTCTTTTTATTGGTTCATATATCTATAGATCTATAATGTAGATCTGACATGGAACAAGTCTTTACCAGATGGCATTTTTTCTGTATTTACAATAAAATGATGGAAATGTACAAGACTCCATGGCATACACAACCTCAACATTAAGAACAAATACAATTTGATCCATCTGTACAAACTAACATCTTTAGATTACTATTATTATTATTTTTTACAGATATGAGTTCATGATCCATTTTGGCCTACCAACATACACATAGCCTCATCTGACTCTGTACCGCAAACCTTTCGTTCACATAACCCACACCATCACCATGTTTAACACAGCTACCGGGTTTCCAAAAACGAACATCTAGACAGAGCAATAACATGCTCACGATAATGTCCAGTGACACCCTCTTGCAACACAAGCACAGCTTGATTTCCCTTCTTTAAAAAAATAAGAAAAATTAACACATTCCTTGATTTCCTTCTTATTGTTTGGCTGACATTCCGTTTCCCCCTCTGCCATTGGCCATCACCTCAAATCTCACATTCAGCTTCACTTCTTAAAAACAGACACACAGCTAAAAGTTTGTGGAAACAGTTTATCGTTTGGGTTCCAAGATGAAGCCCCTATACCCAGGAGTCCGGTGAGCCGGGGTACTGATCCGTCCTGTAAGAAGGCCTCCGTGTGGTGGAGTAAAAATCCACATAGTTTGTGCTGGATTTCAGCCCGTGTGGCTGAGAGCTGTATTCTGCCATTGGAGGGAAGGTGACCACTTCGTCCGTGTAGGCGTCCTCGTAGCCATGTGGGGACTGCATGTACATTCTGTAGGTGTCATAGTTCCGCCTGCACGGTTCCTCTGTATAGTAAACCTGCTGTGCAGAGATGAAAGCAGTCAACATCGAATCAGATTGGTCTGTGAAACGCAGAAACGTGCTGGTTTTGTTGGCAGACAATTTTATACATTTTCGGAAAAAGTACCAACACTCTGTGGCGGGTTCCCAAATAATTCTACAACTGTGGACTAGATGCAACTTGCATCCAGAAACCACCCCTCAAAACCAGGCCCATGTCTACAGGCAGGCAAAATGGAGCATTGCCCTACCAAGAGAGAATCTTTGCCCGCCAAGTGCTGTTTCCCCTGCTCAAAACTCAAGCTGTATTGCCGTGAAGTTGGATACAATATCCTGGTCAAATAGGTGATGCATCTATTTGTCATGTTTCGTATATGTAAAAATGTGTAAAGTGTAAAGTTATTTTTTTTCTCCATATACCACCACCTAGTGAGACACCTTCAAATCAGCCAGCCATTATTAACAAAGAGTCTGGAGCAATGTGTTAAGTGTCATGTTCAAGGGCAGACTAACAGGTTTTTCCATAATGCCAGAAACCTTTTGATCATTGACTCAATGCTGCGAATACAAGTCTCCCTGCTGGGTGGAGAGTTAAGGAGTAGATGCCTTCCCCTGTCTGCTATCTAACTGAGCGAACGGGAACATGTCCACGCTGTGTCAAGTGCCTGAGACGTGCCTGCTGCTGCCCGGCCCATCCCAGTCACGGCAGTCACATTCACTCTAGCTCACACAATGGCTGAGGGCCTGGATATCTTCCAGCTCTCACATTCACCCACAATGGAATAAGTGTCCGTCTCCTTGAATTAACGTAGCAGCGTGAAAGAGCCATCTGCACGTGCCAAGTTTATAGCGCAGCAAAGAACCACGTAGACGGACGGTCGACCAGAAGACATTGACAGAGTCTGCTGTATTTACCTGTGCTCTTCTGGGCTCATCTCTTGTTGGTGAGGAGTAAGACCCGATGTAATATGGCGAGGGCTTTCCAGACCCTAAAAGAGAGGAAACATCAACACAATGCTATGACGTCATCTTTGACAAACATGTTTTACCCTACAGTGTGTCAACTTAACCCTCAAGCCTCCTGAGACATGTTCCATTTAAAGACTACTCAGCACGAATCAGGCAAAAGAAAAAAAGTTATCAGAGTATGGTCTTACTGTTTGTGGGGTGGAATTTATCTTGGCACATTTCAGAGCAAGCGGAATCCTAAAACCCCTTTTCCCCACTCCTGTTCCAGGCATGCTGGGTCTTTATGACGGGCTCAGTAAGTGTGCCTGGGTAGTCAAAAAGGCAGAGAGGATACGCAGGGAAGTGGTGGAGACGGTTTCCACAACCCTGCACTCTTGCCCCTCTCAGAGCCTCAATATGGCACAGACATTACTGGGTGCCCTGCATAGTCCACATCCTGAAAGGCACCCTAGTATTCCAAGGCTACGCTCAGAAATAGTGCACTATGTAGGGAATAGGGTTTATTTTGGAGACTAGCCCTCTTGTTCAGGGCAATGCACAATGTCTGCTTTGTCGGGGCTGCTGAGATGAGTGGCTCAGCTACTATATTGCACTGCAGACCCTCTTAACAAGCAACAAAGAGGCTCAAGGGCACGTTTGAACTTTGCCGATAGTCTGAAGAGCCTCCAACTCCCAATAAGGTGTCTGTGGCAGAGGGAGTCATGGGTGGGGTGTGCTATGGGAGCGTTGGTGGAGAGCAGGCCTGGAATGTGATTCATGGGAATTGTGAGGAGATCAAATGGATTACGGTCTACAAAGAGGCAGAAAAGACCTGGGGCGATACTTTGATCACAGTCGGGTGTACAAATATGTTTTTATGAAAAATGACAACGTCTCCACCGATGTACTGCATTTTATGTACAATATTATAAACTGGGTGGTGTAAGCGGTGGTGCCTGAAACAATTTATATACAAAGTATGACAATAATAAATATTATGAAGGCTCTAACTTTTTGGTAACCAGTTTAAGATCGCAACGAGGCATGTTGGGGTTTCTGGTATATGGCCAATATACTACAGCTAAGGGCTACATACATAAAATCCTTGTTGCTTTGCACCTATGAAAAGCATTGTTATATTGGCCACATACCATATGCCCATGTACCTTATTAATTAGAAAATAAGAAAATTATAAGAATAATATGCTTCATTCAGAATGTTTAATGTCAGTTGGATTCACCAGATTTAAACAGCTGAACTTATTCGCTATTAAACAAATATTTCACAGAAATATGGCATAAAAAGATTTTCTGCAATATGGAAATGTCTTTTCACAAACAACAACTCAGCAACTGTTGATTCTTAGCAAACTAGAAAGGGTAGTTTTTCTTACTTTGCCGCTTGACCAAGCCACAAAATATAAACAGTGGTTCATTTTAGACAAAAATATGGGAGTGTAAAAATTAATCACAACACTGGTGGTTTAATATACCGTGATAAACAAACAATGTGAAACACCATAAATACATAATTTACAATGAAAACATTCTACAAAAATCCCATGTGCAATTTCAAATGATTCGAAGGTCTGAGACAGCTGTATGCTACACGCTTACCTGTGTATTGAAATTTGGGTACGTTGTTGTCCCCTTGGTTATTATAAAATTGCATAGTTTTATTTGCCCTCTGATAATCAGAACGGTTTTCTTTGATTCCCAGCATTGCAGGAGATGAGGTTGCACTGACAGCTGTGAAGAAACCAACATGGAGGTCAAATTGACGAAACCTTCAACAGAATCCTACTTATACCACTTTCAAGTGGGAGGCTCTAGTGCACCACTTCTAACCAAAGCCCTATGGTAGTGCAATAGACACTAGGGTGAAAATTGTGTTATTTAGGATGTCCTTTGAGCGAATGACTGGCTAATGTGGTTGGGCTGACCTGACTGGTTGACAGGTGACATCTGTATGGTGCTAGTGGGAAGTGTGGGCTGGGATTTAAACCTGTCACGCTCCAGAGTGGACACGGGTGTGATGAAGTGATTTTGGTTCCAACCGTCCTAAAGACATACAGTGAAAGGAGACAAGGTTAGTTTGGCCATACAGACCCACTATAATTCCACAGATTTCTCAAAAACCAGGTTGGAAAGAAATGTCTCAATCTCCCGAACCAGGATTTTTGAAAAAAGTTAATGTTCAGAAAGTATCCATCATCTGGGAAGCCTACACCCAAACACAGGCCAAGGCCTTACCTTCTTGTAGATAGCTCTTAGATCTCTGTACTGCCACAGTGTGTTGAGAACCTGCGCAGCAGCTTTCACCACCTTCATAGAGTACCTTTGAAGACAAAGACACCACACATTTACCACAGATATGACTGGTCAATATTGATATACTAAAGCTGAAGGCTGTATTCTGGAAATCATTTTTGTGTTGGGCCTAAGAACGGCATTTAGCCATGATATATTGGCAACACACCAGCAGCCCCATGTGCCTTATTACGTAACAGTGCATCACCTTCCAAAGATAATGGCATAAGTCTTTTTTTTTACAAAAAACAATTTGCCCAAGTAATTTATTCCTCTTATGTTACATAATTGACAAACATTGTTATTAGTATGTCAATAGTAATCTATTGTCATAACCTTTTTGAGTGAAATTATTAATAAATATTATATATTTAATATTTGGTTCAGTTTTTTGTGTTTTCTGAAAAACCTGAAAAAAGTACTTAGGCCATTATTCTAGAAAGGTGATGTAATGGGGTTTCTCCTTTATCTACTGCAGATTATACTGTACATGAAACATTGAATTTGTGTGGTATAATATATATAAATATATATAAATGATTCTACTCTTAAATGGCCTTGGGATGTTCAGAACTGTATGGTTTAAAATGGATTGCATTCCATTCTGAGGCGTACCATCTGTAAATAAATTGGAGGAGCCTGCAGCAAGCTTCTACACTTATCTCCATACATATTTGGTTATCTCATTATTATTATTTCAGCTGTCTACCACAGCATATTCAAGTAAAAACGAAAGAACACACTGGTGAGCTCAGTAACAATAAAAGGCCTGGAAGACCATGGAAAACAACTCTGGTGTATGACAGAAGAATTCTTTCTAATGAAGAGAAACCACTTCACAACAATTGGCCAGATTAAGAACACCTCCGAGGAGGTAGGTTTATCTGTGTCAAAGTCAATAATCAAGAGGAGACTTCACCAGAGTAAATTCAGAGGGTTTACCACAAGATGTAAAGCATTGTTAAGACTCAAAGGATTAAAACTCACAATTATTGATTATTTTAATTTGTCCAAATACTTTTCAGCACCTAAAATGGGGGGGGGGGGACCACAAGTAAAAAGTGCTGTAAGTCCTAAACGGTTCAACCGATTTAGATGTTTGAAATCCTGAAGTCTGGATTTCAGATCATATTCTCATATTCATAATTTCATTTAATCTCCAATATGCTGTGGTGGACAGCTAAAATAATGATAACTTTGTCCAAATAGTCACGGTCAACATCCAAATAGTTATGGACAGAACTGTATGTGGTAGCACACGTTCATAGCCCTGGGTGATATACCGACAACTCCTATAGTGATAAATTGTCAAATATATGCAATAAAAATAAACAGAATGATACATTTGTAACATTAATGTGCACCTGCTAAATTGCCCTTTAAATGACCACTAATAGTTTGATTGCTGTTCCCATGTATTGTTCCATAAAAAATCCCTGAGATTAGCATTTGTCATTTCCAAATTTCATTTACATTTTTCTACTTAAATGTATAATGTAATTTCTCTAAATCAGTGTTGAATATTTCTAATGTGTTTGTCCTACTCGCTCTGAAGCCATCCCAAATTGAACACTTTTCTCTTCAAAATCCTAATATTTCGCACTCCTACAAGCCTGGTGCAAGAACATTACACTATTAATTTACATTTAAGTCATTTAGCAGATGCTCATATGCGAAGCGACTTATAGAAAGTACAGGGAAATCCCCCCCTGAAGCAACAAAAACCATTGGCAAAGTCGGAAATCGAACCGGCTGACTCCCTAACCACTGAAACATCTGAGGCCCCTAATTGAATCTTGTACGTTACCTACCCTATTCCCTATACTCTACACTGGTTTAGACCAGAATGGGTTCTGGCCAAAAGTAGTGAGCTATGAAGGAGATAGCATACCATTTGAACCACTGCATCCCTCACCTCTCTCCCTTGCCCTTGGTGATATTGACCAGCTTCTCGATGCCGCCAGTGTCAGCGAGAGCCTTGGCGTTTTCCATGTTCTTGCTGGTGACCTCGTGCAGGGTGCAGCAGATTGCGGCCACCGTCTCGTCAGACAGCTGGGTGGTGTTCCCACCGGGGAGGCGATTCACCAGGTCCCTCATGGCATACTTCCCTGGAGGAGTGAAGAGGAACGCATACTGATCACGCCATTTAGTTACATTTGAAGTACATAATTTTAAGGCTTTAATACAAGCATGTTTCTATTCCAACTTCTAGTTGACTTCCAAGCTAAAAGGCTACAAAGAAAGGCAGAAGAAAAAAGAGATATAGTCCGAGAGAAACCAAGAAGAGAGAAAAAGACACATTCATTATCTTTTTTATATACAGTTACCCTATCTTACATTGTCTTTGTAGAGCTGATTTTTTCTTCTCAGACAGGCGACCCCTAGCGTACTTTGTACTTAAAAAAATGTTGTATTTGTTCAGCTTGATTTGTGCTTCTACATCCTAACATGTCTTCCCTGTAGGACATCCCTTTGCTTCTCACTTAAAACCATCCCCCTTCTTAAAACAACCTCACCATGCAGACCCTTCTATTACCCCCTTCACCGTTCTTGACTCCCATCTGCTGGGCTACCTCTCCTTCCCTGGAACCCCATAACTCTTAATTATTTGCACACAGCTAGCCTATAAACATCTGCTTTTCCCTGAAAGAAGGGGCGATTTCCAAAAGTACAACTGGGGAAGAATCTGAAGTGTGGTCAAGTGGGCATACAGCCAAAAGTTAAATTACTAAGCATGAGCGTGGCTCCTCGTTCAAACCTTATTTTCCACTATGCCCTCCATTTATCCAATCTGCTGTAAACCATGTGTATTTGTAAAAGCAATACCATCTATCTATTTGTTTGGTATTAATAAACATAATTTCGCTGACTTTACTGGAAAATTAACACCCAGGCCGACCAAACTGCAGACACTACACTGAATCAACAGTCATCAACTGCACACTCAGGCATCAGATCAACATATCGATAACGTGGTTAGCTGGTATGTTAAACACCTATCCGAGTGTTTAGAGATCGGCCAGGAATGAAAGGGGTCACTGGCTGTGTTTTGTCCCCTACCTATGAGCTCCTTGTTCCTGACATCCAGGGCCATGTTCCTCAGAGCCGTGGCCACAGAACATACCACCCTGTCGTTGTCCATCCGCAGCAGCTCCACCAGGATGGGCAGGCCCTTCTCTTTACGCACGGCCGCGCGTATGTACGCTGCAAACTAAAGCAAACGGACAGGATTGATTTATAAACGACATGCAGCTTGATCCATACGTGTCCACTTCAAGGTACCACTTCAGTTTTGCGCTAACTAAGACACATTAAAGGACAGAACCACATTCAGGTGTGGCTGTAAAAATGTACAAAAGTATTTGGTATCTATCAATATTCAATAAAACAGAAATTTTGCTTTTGATTTATGATGAAAAATTTACTCTATATAGAAAAAACGAATGAAAATGAGAAACAAAAATATTGGAACCCCTAACCTAATACTTTGTTGAACAGCTTTTGGAGACAATACCTACAATCAAGCCTTGTCTGTAGCTCAGAATGAGATTTATACACTTCTCAACTGGTAGTTTGGCCTACTCTTTTGAGCAAACTGCTCCACTTCTCTGTCCTCAGGTATTCTGGCTACAGTCCCATGGGCCTTAAACTTCTCAATAATAATTGGCAATAATTCTCACAAGAACATCAAGCTCTTTAGAGATGGTCTTGTAGCCTTTGCGTTGACCACGCTTGACTATTTCTTTCTTTCTAACCTCCTCAGTCAACTCTCCGGTTTTCAATCTCTATTCCCTGTTCACTTTAATACACACAGTGACACAAAACAGCAGAGTGAGTACTTTTCTATAATTATATAATTTAACCTCTTAAATATTACTTATCTCAAAATACCACCTTGCGCCCACAGGGCTTTGGGTCAAACGTATTGCACTAAGTAGTGAATAGGGTGGCATTTGGGATTCAGTGTGTCCTATGTACCTTCCAGTTCCCGGCAGACAGGTTCTGTAGGGAGCCTGCCGATCCCTCCAAAGTTGCAGGGTTGGAGCTCTCAGCTAGCAGCATCAGGTAGGGCTTCACCACGGCTGGATGCCACAGCATCTCCGCTCCCTTGGGGGTCTTGGAAAACCCAGGGATGGGGCCGACTCCGTCCCACTGGGAACACAAACACAATCATGGTCTAATATAACGTGGACTACACAAAGAATCAGTCTGCCGTGTAAACTCACTAGTGATTTACATATCATGTAAGTATACTAACAACATGCATCCTTATTTACACAGCAATGACATTGGAGCTATTAGGGTTACAGTCTTATTCAAAAACAGAAAGGCAGGGGTTTTCAGCTTGTTTGTTTGGGGATTAGAACCAGTAACCATTAGTTTACTAGCCCAAAACACGACCGCTAGGCTAACCTGTTGCCAAATTATTGTTTCAGAGTAGGAGCGCTGATCAAGGATCAATGCTGCCATTTAGATCGTTGTGACACAGAATAAATGGACAATTTGGGAACTGATCTAAGATCTGCCCTCATTGTCTAAGACCCTTTGTGATTATGGTTCCTAGTCTCAGGGAAATGTCTGAAGAAATAAAGTAATAAACCAGAACTATTTTTAGTTCAGGGGTGACTTATTAACTCCCATTCCATCTGTCGCGTAAATCCTACTGTAAGGTGCCGCATCCCAAATGATTTAGGAAGAACGGCAGACAGTGTCATCTAAATCCATCATGTCAGATGCAACATATGGCGTAGGACGAAGACTGGCACCTTGCCAATTGCTAAGATCCAGACGACAAACACAGGGAGTAAACATTCACTTTAAATTGTTGTATTCCCACACAATTTGACGAGTCTCTCACCTGGAGAAAACATTCTCCTCTGCAGTCACTTCCCAAATGGCATCCTATCCCCTAAACAGTGCACTATTATCCAGCTGAGCTCCATGGGCCACTGGTCCAATTAGCAATGTGTAGGCAAAAGCAATTGAGCATGCGAAGCCAGCACATCGGTTATTCCCGGAGCTCACCTGGTCTTCCTGGGAGTCTTTTTTCTTCTTCTTCTTCTTCCGGCCCCAGCAGCTGGAGTCCAGTTCCTTACTGGGAGACTCGGAGCCCAGAAGACCATCCAGCTCTTGCGCCCCCTGCAGCTTGGATGGGGGCATCTCCAGTTCCAGGCGATACGACAGGTTCCTCAGAGTGCAAATACAGTTCTCCACAATCTATGTTAGAGGGATGGGAGAGAACAGGTAATGTAAATCACTAAGTGGTTTTAATATTTATATTGCTGATTTAATGCGCCCTGTGTATGATTGCTTTGGCAACATGTATAGTTTCCATGACAATGACAGAGGAGTCAGAGTGATGTGATTTCAGTCAGCACAAGCTATTCATCATAGAAGCTATGTTTCAGAGATATAGTGCTCAATAACCTGTGTGTAGACATGTAGGCCTGGTGTTTTCTATTTGTTATGTAGCAAATGTAATTTTATTTTGATGCATATTGCACATTTTCTGTTAACCCAATGAACCTCATTTCACTACCGAAATATTATTGTATCCTTCAGTTATTTGATAGATCAAAATGAAATTGCTGATCCAAACACCCAATTATTTATATATGAAAAACATGGAAATTGTCAGGGGTGCACAATCTTTTGCATACGACTGAAGATGGATATAGTATAGTCATTAGTGATAACATAACTGCAACTTATCATTCAGTAACACTAATTGATAGCTTATCATACACCACAAAATGATTCTGGGGGTATTGTTTACATGTATTTCAGATGTTACCCTCTTTTTTGTTTTCCCCCCATTTATCTTATCTCCCCTCCCAATTCCCTCTAATCCTGCCTTGCCGGCAGCCGCAACTCCTTGGACAGATCTGTGGGATAGCGAGGGGTGCGCACGTGGTTCAACCAACCACATGTCACCCAGACGGCAATTTTTTTTCACACTGCGAATCCAACACGGCCTTTAGTCGGATCATGCATGGGATGATTACGTTCACCGAATATACTTCCACGATTTAACATGGCTTGTACATGTGACAAACAAAACTTGAAACTTTAACTTCAAATATACAGTTTATAGAGTATATGAACAGTGTAGGTACAGTAGTAATGTAAATTAATATATATTGAATTCAGCATCTAGATAAGTGAAGTAGCTAATAAAATGGATATGCATAGAGTAGCCAGGTATCTAGAGATGTTTATTGACAACAACAAAAAATTAATTGGGGGAGCTGTAATGTTTACACAATATGGAAGTTGTTTTTATTATACTAATTGAATATGTTTTGGTGAAACTGTGACATTAGAAAGAGACATTAATGCTCAAATAAAAAATTAATATTAACTTACTATGCTACGAGCTAGGTTTTAGAACTGACTGACTGTATGTTTTTATCATGACTTCTGCATCAGGTAGGACAAAGTAATGTCTTGATCCTTCTTTCTCCTCAAGCATCAACACACTTGCTCACATAAGACACACCACTGGCCTTCTCAATCACTGTTTTTTTACAGGGAGGCGGGGGATCGGGGGGGCAAGGATAGCTATTACCCCTTACTATAAATCTCTGATTTAACCAACTTGAAACAGCGATTTGTATGTACTAACGGATGAATAGCAATGCTCTGTTAGGCAGGATTCACTGACAAGTGGTGGGTAAAAAAGGTAGAATAGCGAGTAATGGCATGAATGGAGCCCTATGCTAATATTTCACTATAGAAAAAAAACTACCCGCAAGGCACTTTGGACATCTACCCGACATGACAAGCACTCAAATGTACTGGTACCTTTTCACGAAAGTGAGTTAAGCATTTTAAATAAGTCACATGCCATAACGTGTTACTTTGACAGCCGTACTTATAAAACCATAGTTTAAGTAATAACAATACTTTAAATATTAATATTTAACATTGAAACGTACTAATGTAAAAATATTATATTTTAGCATGCAAAACAAAATGTATTTATAGTTGTAGTTTTTTGTGGCAGATTGAGCATGTTTTAAATGTTTTTTGAAGGGGCTGGCTAAAGCTGAAATTGAGGGGGAGACTAATTCCTTGAGGACATTTGGCATGGTTCTCTCTATTTGATACTCATATAAAGATGGATGTGTTGCTGCCATCACTGTGAGGTTATAAACACACAATGTATGCTCTCATTGGCACCCTCAACCCGTGTGCACTACATTTTACTAGGACCAATCGCCTCACAGGTCAAGTAGTGTGCTGGAGGAATTAGGGTGCAATGTTGGAAGAGATAAGTAAAATAGCTGGTGAGGAGACTATTAACTAAGAACTTCAATGTAAAATGCATGTTATTATTATTATTTGTTCAATAACTCTCATAAGTCATTGCCAATGACTCCAGTTAGTTGTACAGGTAAATGTAGGAATTCAAAAGGGTTTTATGGATTTATCCTTCTTCCTTCACATCTGTTAGCCATTGTGTGTGTGTTCTTGTATGCACAGACCTTGCTGTCGAAGTCGGAGGTGTTGACACAGGCCTTGATGACATACAGCAACGAGTCCACCAGCCCTTCACAGGAGCGCATCTGTTTTCTAGCCTCCTCGCCTGCTGAGCTCAGGTTCCTTGAAAACAACACAAACATGGTTCAGCAGTTGTTGCCCACACACCTCATCAACCTTATAGTAGCCACACAATCACACACTATTAACTCCCATACAAATACAGGGCAACAAACACAAGACAAACTCTGTCCTAAACAGCAAAGCATTCCCCATTTAGTGCACTACTTTTAACCAGGGATGGGTGTGGTCAAATGGAGTACATCAAGGGAATAGGCAGCCATTTGGAACCCAGACCATTTGTTTGTATGCGTTTGTTCCCTCAGTACGAAGCGGGCTCCGCATTGTGGCTTTTACTTGCTCCCTCTCATCAATAATGGATGAGCTGCTCCGGTCGGCCTGATCAATGCCATTATGAGGGCTCTGAAGGGACAAAGAGCCTAACTGAAGGTGCTCAAAGGAACGGCTCCATTTGCTTCCACCAATTACAGAGCAATGCTGTGGCTGCGTCCCCAACCTCATTCGGTTTCCTGTTTTGTGTACTACTGAGAATACTCTACAATACAGTTGGGGTGATCTTTACATTAACTGGACAACCATCAAGAATACCCATGAAGTAATGAAAGTATAATAATACACATACTGATAAATAGCATTTGTGAGCTTCAAATACTTTTGAAATATTTACTTTGGGTTTACTTCACTAAATACAGTTCTAGATAGCCTGTTCACAAATTTCTAGTAAGTTCCCAGTCAGGCCTTTGTCATCCATTAACCATGTGTTTTTAATACTCTTTACATCTAGGAGGAGCATGTACAAGGCTATATTCAAACAAGGCTGCAGTAGCTTGAAACATCCACAAGGTGGCAGCAGCCTCATGGTGAAGCCTACCCATTACCTCAGACAGCCGCTGGTGTTCCTCAGAACCAGAGACGAGTGGAATTTGAGCTTGTGGTCGTCGTCAAACGTCGAGCTGCTCCATCCAGAATGGGGAATGATCACAGTGTTTGTCAGGGTGGTTAAGGCATCCCGAATGATTGTCATCTTGACCGAATCACAGGAGGACAGGTTCCACAGCACTCCTGTGATGGGGGGGGCACAGAGGGAGGGAGAGTATGTTAGAGAGACGGGCCCACAAACCCATGGTTCTGTCAGCTGTACATTCAGGCAGTTTTTCTGTGGTCCAGGGCTTTTTATAGCTCAAAACCAAGCAGAGCAGAAGTTAAGGGTCTGGGGGGAGAATAACGTCATCACGGCTGAAACCCATCATCCTCATAGAATAAACGGACCTCCAGCATCTTCATCTAATTTAGCATTTTAGCAGCACCACACTGTCCTCCGGCTAACCACGACTCTTCATTTCGAACGACGGCCCATACGCCGCCCGCTCTGCACAATACGACGGACTGGATGAATAACGGAATGTGGGTCGCCAATATTGTGTAATAATAATTTTCTTCATTTCAAATGCACTCGTGGTAGCGGCTGATATTCCTAGGATGCACTGTGATGGAGGGGCCCTTTGAAGCTACATCTGTTCCGGATTACCCAGCGTGGAACATGTTCTTTTAATTAGATGACTGTTGCTGGCAGCCCAAAGAGGCAGGCTGATTTCTGCAGGGTGGCAGTAACCTTGGACATGGCTGCAGCTCATCCATCTACCTACAGAGAGATGTAGAATATGTCCCCAATGGAATCCTATTCCCTATATAGTGCACTACTCTTTACAGGATCCTTATGGGGAATCCTATGATTACTGTTCTAAACTAGTGCACTACATAAGGAATAGGGTTACATGTGTGTGGGCACCTACTTGCAGCGTGTGCATGCAGT